>VURO01049216.1:62948-79439 GCA_015108175.1 Pelvicachromis taeniatus | reverse complement strand
TAATAGAAAAACAGGTCCACAGCTTGTTATATTAAACACCAATAGACAGCAAATGCACAGTTTCATTAATTGCATCTACACTGTATTTGTTTAACCGGGGCAGCTTGCATTCTGTGGACTGGCCAGTGCATTTGTTCTATTATAGAATAAATTAGATTGTCAATTAAAAAAAAAAAAGTATTTTAGTCTTTTTTTGGTATCTTTAATATTTTTTTCTGTTTATTTTGACTTTTGAACCTAATGAAAAAGCTGTAACTCATAAATTTAGCACTTTAAATCTATTTCAGATATTGTGTCTGCTTCATATGTCATAAATAATAAAGGAATTTAGCACAAAGCTTTTGTAAAACACCCCCACTTACGTCTAAAAGTCTGCACTTCAACCACATCTTAATTGTTTGAATTAAAATGTGACAAATGAACAGGATATTCACCAGCACATGTCCAGTGCCCTAAACACTTTTTGGTGTGCTGTTTATTAAACTTTAATTAAATGTCACACTGATAATGGTAGCAACACGCACGCACGTATACACACAAACACGCACACAGACAGAAGACGTGTTGGCTTTGTCATTTCTTGTCGCTTAGAATCATTTAAGCTCTGGGACCTTTGAAAAGAACACACCTATCATCCAAAGGTTTGACTACGTATTTGTCCAGGTGATGATGATCGTTAAAGAGAAGAAGAAGAAGAGAACTAGAGAGCTAGAGAGATGATGAGAAAGAAGGAGCGAGAGATATGTCATAGAGATATCTGTCCAAAAGCAGTGCTGGCTATACTAAAACGATGCTCCCTATCATGGTTGTGACCTCTAGTCCCTGCTGTACCAGTGTAAAGCACAGAGAAATTGAGGTTATCTCATTTGAACTCTGAAGTGTTTTTATGGCTTTTGTTGGAAATGTTGTGGCTAAACTGTGAAACTATAAGAAGCTGTCACCCTTTGAATATTCTTATCTATTGCTGTAGATAGATTGTAATGAGACTTCGAGGATAGACAAAATCTTCCAGAAAAACATAATAAACCATAAACTATGATATATTACCACTAAATGTTTTGACCATGTCCACAAATAAAATGGTGCTCAGTGTTTATTTTGAATGTCCATTTTTGATGTGTATGTAAGTGTTCATACCTACAGGAAATGTAGGTAGGTTAGAATTCCTACCTAATGACTATCGGCCTTACTCAACCCAGTCACGATGGGTTGATAACCACATCTTCCCACATTTAACTTTTGTCCTTTTGGATATTAAATGTCATCATGTTTTCCTATAACATTATTAATCTTAAGTTCCAGTTAGGATTCAGGTGGCAGACATCTTCCTACAGTTAGGGCTGGATCAGGTGACCTAGAAGCATCTCTTAGTTATACCACACTTGGCTCAGGCTTTTGAAGCACTTCCAATGATGAACTGAACATCATTGTTTCCACTCCCCATGGGTTTATACAACACTTGTCTTTGTAGTTTGTGTTTTGTCTTGTCTTCCTATGCTTTCTCTGTCTCTTTCCCCTCATTGCCCAACCAGTCATGGCAGATGGCTGCAGCTTCATGAACCTGTTTCTGCCAAAGGTTGTTAAAAGGGAATTTCTTCTTCCCACTATCACCTAATTGTTGGAGTTTTCCATCCTATATCATAGGGGGTTTACCCTGCAATATAAATTGCCTTGAGGTGACTGTTGTGATTTGAAACTATATGAATAAATTTGAATTGAAATAACTGAACTAAATATTTGCTCCACATTTAATGAAATTGTTAGAGTAAATTGCTGGATGTTGTCATTATTGTGATTATTGCTGTATGTTTAAAACTGTAGACCTTAGTTTAACTGAGAGAACAAAGAGATTCCTTTGCCCCACCAAATGCCTGGGGGTGAGTCGTAAATGACCAACTGAACTCATGTAAGACTTGTTGTTTCTTGTGGATAAGAGAGATTTTTACTTCCTAAATGTTTATGGTACATCTGTGTTTAGTTAGGTTAAACCATATGTGCAGGAGTTTTATTATATGGTCATTTAGGATCTTCACAGATCTCCACACACAGACAGACACACACGCCCACACACACAGGGTTTTGTGACACACCTAGGATACGACTTTGTGGGAGTGGCCATCAATGTGGGTGTTGCCAATTCCTGTGTCAATAAAGGTGCGTGCAGGGGGGCGGAGTCTGAGAGAGACGTTTCAGCCAAGTCGGAGGGCAGACTGTTGGGTCTCCTCGTCCTTCCTCTCTCCCTCTCCCATGCATGCATGTAAAATGATCATCTCTGTGAATGTCTTGCTTTTCGGGTTTGGGGACGGCTTTTGAACCAGCGGAGGGGCTGTTAAACAGCAAAACCTGACAGAAATTCCCTCCAGCCATTCAAGAGATGCAAGTGCAATCACAGAAATGGGATGAACGTGAGGTCAGGGTGATCGTCACACAGGAAGGTCATTCTTAAATTTTGTGCCAAATTTTAATATATCCCTTTAAGGTGTTCACCAAGGGTATGTGTTGCTCGGTGGAGGGCAAAATTATATCTTAGCAGTCATGGCTAGATGGATGATGCAAACTTAAACATAAAAGGTGTCTCTGCTTTGCTCAGATTCATAAGGACTTACTGTATACTAGTGAAAAAACTCTTTTCTGGTGAATGCTTTTGACTTCTAGCCCGTGAGTCTCTCTTCTATTGTCCGTCACTCTTATTTTCCTCTCCCTTTTCTCCCCCCTCAATATATCTTTCTTTCCCTCTCTTTCTCTCTGCCATTCCTATTTTTGTCTTCTTTCTCTCCCTCTATTTATATCCCTCTCTTTGAATGAAGTGTGAAATAAAATTAATATCAAGGAGAAGAGGTCCCTAAAGCATTTGGTAATCTGATAAGAAACTGGTCTAATTTTAGGGTTTGGGGGAAAATATTGTCTGATATGTTATAATATGTTAATGTGCTCTTCTACAGTATAGTTTTTAATTTCTCTAATACGTTTGGCTGAAATTCTTGTTGGAAGAACTATTTCCGAATTTGAATGAAAACAGACATGTGGTGAATGAACTTTCATGGCAATTATGTTAAAAAAAAAATTAATCAGAAACTCCATATATATCCACATATGAAAAACGTTCAAAATAATTATAAGGAGAGCAAAATAGAGTTTGCATGAGAGAATAAAAAGAGATCCAATAGCCTGAAGATGGAGCACCATAGATTTATATTCATCATCCATTACTATAGACGGTACAGGAAAACTACACTAGAGCATTGCTGTATTTATCACTCTAAAGAGTGATATTTCCAAACTCAACTTTTGGGAAATTCACCTGATTTTATATCTACCAGCAAAAAAGCTAATTTTGGTGACTGGCTGCATCAAAAAGATAGGGCGCAAGTCGAAGGAAGGCACGCTAAATTGAAATGCCATTTAAAACCATTTCACTGTTCTCATCAAAGTTCTTACTGGAGTCAAATTTCAATTCGGAATTATTTTTCCACCTATGTGAAAATCAGTTTAACTTCAGTTATGCAACTCAAAAAGAAGCGAGCCAAAGGCGCCTCCGGTGTTGGCAGAGTGAACTGATGTGTGTCTGAAATGTCTGTCTGCCAGGTCGGATGAAGAAGACGTGGATGGCAGCTTCAAAGCCAGAGGAACACCTTCTCCTCTAGACCTGTTGAGGTTAATTTTATACTTTATCCATTTCCTTTTCTTTTGCTGCCTCTCTCCCCACTTGTCTTCTCTCATTTTCTTCTTCTTCTCTCTCCACTGACTTCATCCACTTTACTTTTTCCAGAATTCTGTCACCAGCTTTCAACCCACTCAGGTGTTATTTTCTTTTTTTCTCATTTACTTTGTGTGTGTGTGTGTGTGTGTGTGTGTGTGTGTGTGTGTGTGTGTGTGTGTGTGTGTGTGTGTGTATGTATGAGAGAGAGAGAGCGAGAGAGAGAGAGAGAGAGAGAGAGAGAGAAGGTGAATGACATAGTGCAGTTGTGCTCCATTACTAGAGTATTGTCATATCAGATCTATCATCATCATCAAATCAGAATAATGAATGTTATTACTCATTTTAACATTGCATCCACTATATAGTTTTAACATAAATGACACAAACAAAACAGAAAAAAAGAGAGTTAGACGTATACCTCACTTCTTTAGTTCTCATTTTCACTGGATTTTACGTGCCTCCCCAGAGATGGTAAAGACTTCTTTGAATCTACAAACAGCAGTATAGCACATTAACCAAATTTCCTATGCCTAATGGTGTGTCAACAGAAATAGGCTATTAACATATAATGATGTGCTTTGCGATAACGAGTGGATTACTCGGTTTACTATTCCATGAGTGGCTGCACGGAAATGACATAGTTGGAGAGGAGGCTAATTTGGTCCTAATTCGGTGCCCGAAGCGATTTTATCCGTTTTGCTCCTGTATGTATGAAGTGCTTCTCCTGTGCTGAGAGTGCAATATGGTGAGAAGCTAAAGACCTTATGAATGTGGTGTGAGCGTTTATTTGTTTATTTTTTAGCTTGCTGAAAGGATAGTCATTATGTTTAATTTTTGTTTGCGCTGTCAGCAAGTCGCCTTTTCTTATTCTTTTGTGCTGTTGTAAGTTGATGAATGTTGCTTGTGCATTGATTCATTTGTCCCCTGCCTTGCTTGTGCTCCTGTTGTTTTAACAGGATACATGTTCACAGAGACTCATATAATGTCAATTAAGTATAACAGCATGGCACACAGATATACTGTTGTGTGACAAGTTGTGGTAAAATCATTAGTTTCTCCAAAAGTACCAAACATGAAGGTTTTTTCTATGCGGGTTTGTAGAGTTTCTATATGGATTGACTTACCCTTTGAGGTTATTTTACTTCACTTTTATTTTACAAAAATATGGTTACTGCTGACCACATCCCTGTGCTCCTGTGTGTTCAGTGAAAACCAGCTTTATTTTACCAGTTAAGTAAAGACATATAGGCACTAACCTTAACCACAACTGTAATCATACTAGATAGTGTTTTCCAAAGCGATTCATGATGACAAAGTAAAATCAATGTTCATGTGTAGATTCATTACAAACGGTTCTCATGTTTTGGAACAACATAGAGACGTGTTGGGTGGCCGAAAGCGTAACATACTGACGATTTGTAACAGAGCGTCATAGGTTACGTTTTGGGATGAGAATGTGTTGGAGTTAAACAGCAAAACCAAGATAGTTTGTGGCACTCAGGTTGGTATGTGTAGATCTCTTTGTGGATGCTGGAGTAGAATTCGAACCATGAAACTATGCCTTAAAAATCTTGTAGGGGTTAAATTGCAAATAGGCAAAACACGCACGCACGCACGCACGCACGCACGCACGCACAAAAACAACAGTTGATTGGACAACCAAAACCAACCAACCACAACCAAAAGTAGAATTCAAATTGACAGTGTCACTTCCAACAAAGAACAAAACTACTGTGATCAATACAGTATTAAAACCAACAGATGATGTCTCAAGTTGGATTTTTTTCTTATTTTGTGTGAAGTGTATTTACCATCCAGGTCTCAATTTTAGTAAATACAATATATTAAAATTAGTCATTTGCACCTCTAATGCAAAAAGATATGTATCTAATATAAAGACGTTGAGCTGAAAAAACTTATGTAGGCCTGTAAGTCTAGTATGAACAATGCTTAAAAAAAAAAACAGGTGCTGCGTGAGGGGCAGAATTCTGAACCCGACTGCTCACCCATGGAGGAGAGTAACAATTTTTTCAGTATCCATTAGCAAACAGTGTCTCCATCAATATTTATTTCCAGTCACAATGCACGTCATGCAACTTACTGACGCATGAAAATTGATTTTCATTGATTCACATTTTCTAATTACAGTAAAATCAATTTATGGTTAAAGAGACAAGAAATTATTACCAATTTTGAGCCACAATTCACTTTCAGTCAAGATAAACAATATATTGAATAAACTGAACTTAAAATTGAAGACAACATGAAATGATTGTAGCCTTTTTGCACGATGAGTGCTAAACCAGATCCAGCCAAGCAAAGGAATAGCTTCATGGAGGCCAACAGTGACACTGCTCCAGGTTTGCTTTTTAGTGATGCGCATAAATGAATGTTTAATTTCATTTATCAAAGCAATTTGGAAAAGAAATCTACTATAAGTAAAATAGCTTTAAAAAAGTGGAAAGATAAACACCATTTGATCCCTTAGCCAATAAATCTTATTCTGATTCTGAAATTTGTGGTTTTAAGTTTGAAATATTGACTTTTTTCTGTTTGTCTATTGTTCTTTTAGAGAAGTATAGCTCAGTCACAGAATGTCAAAGCCAATTTCACCTCCAAATTTTAATAAGCTCTCCCTTTGCCACTTTCCTTTCATTCCCCTGCTGACAGACAAAGAACCAAACAAACAGCCACAAAAACGTGCCCTTCTTGGCAGAGGTAAAAATGACAAGTGTAGTGGGCTTGAAGCAAGCTTTGTCCCACACAGCATCTGTGCCATCTTGGCTATTTATATGGTTGAGTGTCAGGAAAATGGGGGCACTTTCTTGCAGGTGCTCTCATCTGCACACCGCCTTTGTCATACCATTCACACAATTACGTGCTAAAAAAAAACCCTCGTGTTTTCAGTGGACAGTCAATGAGAAAACAGCATTTGATGCTAAAGAATGTAACATGAACATTGCTTGATAAACAGTAAATAGATGTTGTGATGTGCATGTGCTGTGATGGACTGTAGAGCCTGTTGGCATGATACAGCAGGTGGCAGTGGCAATTCAGCAACAAATTATGCCCCTAAAAAGTGAAAATAAAATTAGTTTGTGAACTAAATTTGAGCATATTGAACAGAAAATATCTTTAAAGTATCTTAATACTAATAATAACTAAAACTATATGTATTACAAATACACATATTAAAAGCTTTTTTCTTTTGTTTTCTTTTACATTTGGTAGAAAATTGTCTGTAATTCTACAAAAACATGGAGTATTTTATTTAGTCTGAGGAGTGGAAACTCATTTAAAAAAGGCTAATAAATGACCATGACCCTGTTCATGTCTGGGATTGTAAACTGTTAACTGTGAACATAACATAGCATATTGAAGTCCGTTGGAACTGAACCTTTAGCTTTGCAAACCTACACTCTGCTGCACAACTTTCACACTGTAACTTATATAGTGGATGTACATAAAACTACACCCCTCCAAAAGTTAATTAGTCTGTTGCAGACTCGGGGACAATTGTGCTTGCGAAGGGAAGCATCTCATTCCAGTCGCATGCAATGAGATACTTTTAGGGCATTGCAGAGAAATGAAAATCAGGCTGCAGATAATTAAGCTAATATAGAGTTGATTAGATAGTCTTAACAAACTGTATTTATCCTCAGGTGACATCCCTGATGGGTACATTTAACACCTGGTTTAATGTATGACAACAAAAACTTTTCCATCCCTGTCTACAGGATCATCTGGACCTCATCTGATCTTTACTACAAGCATTGTGCCAGTCGAGGAACCACTGATTCAGCTTCATGTAAACATCTGTATTCATTTAAGGTCTCGATGCTGTCATTCTTTCATTTATTTGACGTTTATAATCCCTTAGCTGTGCTCACCCTTTTGCTTTCATCTTTACTCTCCCTTCATTTTTTCCCACCTCCTCTATTATTTTTTGATTCCATTATTTTACCTTCTTTAGCCTCTTCTCCTTGTTTTCCTATCTCATTCTTTATTCCCTCTGTCCCCCACCCTACACTATGAGTAAAGTACGTCAGTCGGAGCCTGGCAGCCAGAACTGTCAGCACTGTTCACGATAAACTTTCAGTGATGTAGACATACAATAGTTAAGCCAGCAGCAGTGCCTGTTGATAATTTTAAACTGGCTTGCCCCCTTCCAGCCCGTCCTTGTGTTCTCGGTTTTCTTTTGTTTATCGTGCTTCCTGCATCAAATTAAAATCTGCTTTGTTCTGTCCTATTTTCTATTCCACACTGTTCAGTTTTACTGCAAACCTATTTCTCCTTTACCCCTTCTTTAATCTGTGATTCCTTTTAAGCTACTAAAATATACCTGTCGTTTATTTTTTTCTTTAAATTCTAGTCTGTAAATACCCTCCCTTTATTTCAATTTCTTCTGACTTCCTTAAATTATCCATCTGTCTATAAAACCTGATGATCACTGACTGAGTATAAGAGACCTCCTGTTTGGATACAGTCAGTGATGTTCCTAAAGATGAACATTTTCACAGTAAGATAAATCAGAGAAATTATGTGTGGGGTGGGAGAACTATTTTTGAGAAAACACCACTGAGCAAAAAAACCTCCACTAAAGACGAAAATGATGCACGGTTGACCTCAATCGTATCTATTTTCTCACTTGGACAGTAAGAAAGGTGTTGTATTTATGTTCAAGTGTAAAATGTGATCTCATTTTCATGCAACAGGTATTAAGCCCATCAGAATTTTCTCTTGGTATTAACTGCCCTCTCATCTGTGTTGAATAAGTTTATAATGCTGCTCTGTCCTTCAGGTACCACACCTTTTCTCCTGTGGAGCTAGGTCGCAACTGATTCCACTCAGCAATCAGCACTGGTTACGAAAGCTGGGGAAATCAGTTGGCCAGCCCCAGTGGGCCAGCTTCAATTGTGTGCTGTAGCTGCATTCTCTTCTTTGCAAAGGACTGGATTATTTTCTGAATAAATCTACAATTCAGACTTTTTCATTTCATCAGCATTTAGGGTTTTACCTCATACGTATGTGACTAGATACACTTATATTTCTACTAATTTGTGTGCAGAAAAGTTGCAGATGGGGTGGAAAAATGATGAACAGCCTTGTAATGTTCTTATTGTACAATGTCAAACAGTTACCATCACAGTGATGTTTACTTAGGCTCGACTGCTGTTCTGGATGGTGACCTTGAGTTACAAGCTTGGTTCATGAAGTTTGAAAGACTGGGACTTTTAAAATACAGGGGACATGTAATAAAGGAAATATGTTCTTCATATTTTTGTGCTGGTTAAATTTTTCTTTTTCTTTTCAATCCCTTTATTATTTTGATGAATAACAATGAATTTTATATTTGTGATCTGCCGTCTCCTGTTGCAGCACCTGTGTTGCTTGACATCTCTGTATGTTTCTAATTGTTTTATATTTTTGTGTAAGATCACTTTCTCTGCTGCCAATAGACTTATCCATGTTTGTGATTGGTCAGATGCTGCAACCACCGCCCCTTTTACGTTAATGTGCTTGTAGCTAGGCTGGAAAACCCTGTGCCAGATTCTCCAGTTGATAACCATCTTCACGGAACAGCTTAGCCTAGGGAAGTCAGATATGGTTCACTCACTTCATAGTGCAATCAGCGGAATTAGCTGATGCGTGTTCCAAGGTCTTCTTGTCTTATTATTAGTAGTTTGTTCATTTCCAGTTTTATTTTGATAGTATGTTTTGTTTTGGATTTTGCATCTATGTCGGCTGTCCAATGGTCGTCACTTGTGTTGTGTTATATGTCTTAGTCCTCTTGTGTGCCCAATCCCTAATCAGTTCTCTGTGAGTATAGTTTGTATAGTTTCATATTTTGTCCTGGTAAAGTCTCCTGTTGTTTCCTCCCTCAGGCTTCCCAGGTTTATTGTCTGGTTCTTCCTGTTATTTTGACTTTTTGGACTTCTTCAAATCATAGTTGTTATTTTTCTTAACTTTCTTTGTTTCAACTTTCTGTTAATTCAAGGAGTTGTGTTATAATATGTCACAATATATTACACTTTATCTAACTGCAACCATTCAAAAGCCTGTAGATTCTTCAGGCAAGGTTAGATCGGTCCTCCTTTGTGTTCTGCTTCAACGGGTGGCTCATCCACAAAAACACCCGCTGGAACCTTTTCACTTGTCATTGTCACTCTACGTCACAAGCTAGCCAAACAGACAACCATCCTGTGATGTCATAACACATCTGCTCCTCAAACTACACGTCTATTTAGAAGCTTTGATATGAAGAAATGTCTGCCTTTTCTTGAAGACAGTCAAAAGATACCATGGCAAAAGGAAGCAGATTACACTGGCATTGAGGGAGGTCTTGAGATTGTCTTTTAGAACTGATGGTAAGAAAGAGGCATACAGCAACATCTGTTTGCCGTAGGACTACGATGAGTCTTAATGCAAACTGTCATCCTAGAAGAGCTTGGTTTTTTTCAGAATTTTAGATGATATGGGTATTATTGCTTCTTTATTTGTTTTAAACATTAGTGCTAAGCTTATGAAAGCTACATTCATCATAAAGATTCTTTGACTTTTTAAAAAAATGTTAGTCTGCAATTTAAATTTCTCTGTAAAGTCAATAGCATGCTCCATAAGAATGTGTAGTGACTGCCCCAGTTTGGCAGGGCATAAAATGGTTTAATGTATCGATATCTTAAACATTAAATTATAAAATAGGGCAGAAAGATGAAGTTCAAAGAAACAAGTGTCATGCCAATTATCTTTTATCTGTGTGTGATTTCTATCACCACATACAATAGCCATCAGGCATCTGTGAAAGCACTGATAAGATCAAAACCTACCTAACATCTAAGTGATAGCTTCAGTTTCATCATTTACTTTTCTAACATAATTATTTCATTTTATTTAATGGGGGGAAATAAACTGTATTAAATGATTTTTTTTTTCCTTTACTGCAGAATGTAAATGGAAATCAACTCTTTTAATAAAACTTTACACATTTAGTATAGCCAAAACATAACTTGGAAATATGTGATATCAGTACCAGCCTGTTATCCTTGTGCCCTCAGATATAATGTTAATGCTGTGAATCTATACTCATACTAGTGCTGTCAACGTTAACATCACAATTAACGCAATTAAAATTTTTAATGCACTCAACCCGTCTGGAGGGCAGAATGTACAAACTGCCTGAAATGCGTTGACAGAGACATTTCAGGAATTTTGAGTCAGTCTGGGCTCCAGATGGGTTAATTGTTAATCGCGTAATCGCAGAGTAAACCCTCACACGAATTAATCTGCGTTAACGCGGATCAGTTTGCGTTAATGCATTAACGCCGACAACACTAACTCTTAAACATAAATATATTTATAAATTTGTTGGTAAATATATTAATAGTCCAGATTCATCATCATCACTTTCAGATTAATCTTCATATGTTTTTATACATATGTTTTATATGTTTGGAATGTTATCATTACATTTGCAGATAAAGGTAAATCAGCATGTACAACCCCAATTTTCTACAATTGTAACATTAGATGTGTTTTGTTTATTTTTTTAAGTCTGATACCACCACATATTAATACTCACAAACATTACTTTTTAAAATTGCCAGGTCAATTAGAGCTTATGCTTATATCTTTTACGTAGTTTAGATGTATAAACATGGAAATGCCTCTGATGCAAATTCCTCATTTGCAATAGGTATATATCTATATATAAAATATATCCTTTTTGTCTTTGGTCAGTGCTGTCCTTTCTTTCTTGATCACTTCTTTAGATTTGGGGGGGGGGTAGCTGCTGATAGATGGTGATGATTGCATGGTGTCTTTTAATAGACATCCTTACACAGTCATCAGTCGTGGATCTGTCTTGAGTCTACACTGTCTAATTGTCTCACATGTTGACAGATCACACTAAGGACAGTCATTTTGTACTGCAAAAAGCTGTGTGGACCACTGCAATTCCCTGTCCTAAATACAAAGCTGGCAATCTGTCATCACATGCATATCAGTGTAGGGCAAAAGATCCTGTCTTTAGTGACAGCGCAACAAACTATATTGTTAGTCTTACAAAAGGCCATTTAGCTATTCTGTTATGGTTTATGCAAAAAAACATCCTTAAATATTTTATCAGATAGTTTACAGTACCTCACACACTCAATCTCTGAGCCATTTTTAAACAAATCTTTTATATTTTAAATCAAACTAAAAAAAATAAAATCTGCACTGATTTGTTCAGAATCACTGTTTGGTGATGCATTACAGTACTTAGATCCAAAAATCGTCTGTACCGTCAAAACTGCTTTTTATTAACAGCACTAGAAGTCAATGAAGGTGACTTAGGAGACAGAGATGCGTTGAGATTTGATTATACAGGTATCTCCAAGATGCTTAGATGCTGGGGACACTCAGCCCAAATAGGCCATGCTGTGCATCCCCATTACTGAGGCAACTATAATGTTATTTTATAAATAGGATAGGGAAGTATTATGTGACTCTGTCATTGCTTAACCAGGGCTAGGAAAGTCAGCCTGACACAGCTGTTCACCTAACTCTGGTGCTTAAAGATATTCAGAAGCAGAATCTTTCATTTGAATCCATTTTTTTAGGCCTATATATGGTAAAAAAAAAAAAAAAAATGGCTACAGCATGCTATCATAAATTAAGATTTTCACTTTTAGAACAGTGTCTAGTGTATCTACGTATTTAAAATAACAGATTGTAACTGATGTGTAAATATATGTTTAGTCTAATAAAATTTTAGAGAATTAACCAATTTAAGCTAAAAGGGATAAAACCTGAAACAAGAGTTTCAATCCCTCCGTGATGTATTTCATGGGCTTTGCTCTGTGTTAATTTAGCATTATTTTCCTGAGTGGGTGTCCATTATGAGGCCAATGACTGGTAGATTGGCACCAATCATCCATGTGGCAATCCATTCATTCGTTGCCATAGAAACGGCCTGGGTGAATAGGGGATAAGAGGGGGAGCATGGAGAGATTGCTGACACCTGCTCTCCTTCACTTCCTATCATTGCGTTCACATATACTGTAAAATCCCTCACAAACATTTGTGTATTATATAATGACACACACACACACAGTCAGGAAGTATATTGAAAGTCTTATCAATAGCACTTTATACTTCAAAGGAACATGAAACAGCAGATTTTTCTTGGATTCTGCAAATCATGTTCCTATTAATTCTTTGCAGTTTATCAACCCCAAAAATCCCATCATCTGTGAGCATTGCAGAGTGATTTGTTCAGGTACTGATATGTTTTAACAAGATAAGATAAAATATCTCATCAAATGTGAGAGATAACAAGTTACAGGTAATTAATAGACTGATTGCTTTTTTCCCCCCATATTTATACAATGTTTGTATTAACATCAAATCTACATTTCTTTAAAATATTGTGAATTACATTTAACATTTATTATAGCTAAGAACTAATAATGCTACAAAAACAAAAGTACATCTGCACATGCACTGAATGTTATAATCCCTGCCTGTAACTTGGGTGCCTTGGTGATTTTATCACCTCTGCTCCCTCTAATTCCATATTTCCCTAAAGTTAAGACGAGGGTGTTTTTTCCATGCATTCTGGTCAGGAACTAGCTCTGACATTTGTTTCCACGAAATGTGAAACCTTAGTACAAATAGCCTAACCTCCTCACAGTGCTTGCCTGGGGAACTGAAAGGTGGGTCAGATAGTGAGTCCTGAAAGGGTGTGATGGGGAGGAATGACCTGATTTGATTTTTTTTCCTGGACATTTGTGCTTATTGCAGTTTGTCCATTAAAAAAAATGTTTCAGCCTCTTTAAGTCTATGGGTTTATGACTGATTTTGTTGCTAAATCATCTTTGGAGAAAATATCTTGAAAAGAAGAGTAAAGAGCATTGATCATTATGTGGTGATGTGTCTTAGTATATGTTACTAACAAGCTGTGACTTGTCCACAGATGACTGCAACATTATGTGGAGGCTGGGAATAGTCAAGTGTTGAACTGAGATTCAAGAAATGGGTCATAAAAGTTGTGTAATAATTTCTTTCCATTCTACTAATCATGAATACATAACTTTGCTCTATAGAAATCTAGCATCAGTGTAAAGTGTACAATACTGCAGTTTAACCTGCACTTGATGTTAACTTGCACTTTCTGCGCTCTGTTCACTACTCCTCAACAACCTTTGCACACCAGTAAATTGTTTTTTTTTTTTTAATTATTTTCTAAGAAATTCCAAAATATCAAATAACTATGCAACTTCAGCAACACATGGGGCACAGATGCATTGTCTGACTAAAAGAAAAATCTAACAAAAATGATAGCATTGCATGTAAATTTTAAGTTTAAAGTTTGTCATTCACTGATATTCTATAATCTTTCTCTAATGTCCTCTTTCTTACATTTTTCTCCATCTCTGAGAGTAAAATGATTATAAATATAATAATAATATTTCTTTTGTTTGTGTGTTTGGTCACATCTTAGGACTGGACGTTACACAAAGACAGCATTTGCATATAGAAACAGCAGAAATTAGTTTCCGTTGATTGTGACAGGACTTAATGTTAGTTATAGTGACATAGTATTCATTAAATGATTTCCTGTTCCATTATTGTAGTAGAGGTAACTGAAGAGGTAGGACAGAGTTTTTAAGTAGAGTGGAGGAATTGCACAGTGCAGTCTCCCAGGACACAATCATACTACTTTAGCTCCATGTCCAGCACACTGCTTGAAAAGCGATCACATTATTCTAGACAGTAGATCTAATCTCCTTCTTAGCTGGAGTAACTATGATGAAGTGAAGAACAAAGACCACACAGCTGAACCCTAAGGTGGGGATTGAGATTATTATGTGGCCAATACCTGATTCTATTCAGCAGGCAGCAACGTGTGAATAACATCAAAACAACAACAACAACAAAAATGTTTAAACTCAACATGACCTTAACATGCATGTAAGCCTTTTACCATGTTTAATGAAGCAAAGTAAAACAAAACTCGGGCCTCCCTGGAGGAGTAAGTGAGTGTACATGGTGTGTGATCGGCTCATTAAATAACCAATTATGCTGAACTATCCTCGAGCAGACATCTCAGCGGTAAAGCCAATTGGCTAGAAGGGATTAAGAGGGTAAGTAACCAGGTGTTCCTAATCAAATGCACTCGATTAACTGATCATCAGCAAGTGCAACCATCTCTATCAAAGAAAACATTTGGCAGTTGATCTCCATCAGTCTGACAAAAGCCATGAGTTATGCTTGACATACCAAAAGTAAAGAGGGGTGGAGGGGTGAGGATTTAGATTTGTTTTGCAGCTTCTGAGATTCTGTTCAGATTCTGAACACCGTGCAGAATTCCTAACAGTTAGAGGTTGGCCAAAATTGGTTAAAGCAACAGGACAATGATCCTAAGCACAGCAACAAATCTGAACAGAATGGCTAAAATAAATGAATAATTAATTAAGGTGCTGCAATGTCAAACTCAAAGCACAAACCTCAATCTGACTGAGATGCTTTGAAGTACCCTTTAGAGAGCGATGCATAAACTAATGTCCACAAACCACAACACTGTAAAGAAGAGTGTGCCAAAATTTCTCCTCAACAATGAGACTCATGCAGAAAAAAATTACTTTCAGGTTCTTCAACTGGTCACCACCTGAGTTGGATCAGGTGGTGAGGGAGGATGCAGACCTGGAGTGAGAGTGCACTGGGAACGCCTAGCAGAACTCCCATATACAGCAGGGCTTAGACAGCATCCTGAAGGAGACTGGAAACATTAAGTCCAAATGGACCATGTTCAGCACCTCCATTGCTGAAGCTGCTGCACTGAGTTGTGGCCGCAAGGTGGTTGGTATCTGTCATGGTGGTAACCCCTGAACCAGATGGTTAACACCAGAAGTAGGGGTGGCCACTAGGCTGAAGAAAGAGTCATTACTGGCTTACTTTTTCTATGGGACTTCAGAGGCAGCTGATAGGTACTGACAAAACAAAGGAATGTGGCTCTGGCTTCCACTTGGACGGTCTCAGAATCTCATCTCTGCTGTTTTACAGATGATGTAGTTCTATTGGCTTCAACAGGTGGTGGCCTCCAGCTCACACTGGAGCAATTCGCAGCTGACTGTGAAGCAGCAGGAATGAGAATCAGCACCTCTGTGGTCCTCAGCCCACAGTTAAGGAGTTTAAGTATCGCATGTTATTGCTGCTAAAAGCAGTTCTACACGCTGTTCTATCATACAATATTGGCTGTTTCCAAATTCAGGAGTAGCATGCTTCGAAGGACCTGACCTAACCGGTCCACGAAGGGTGGGTCCTTCGAAGGTCGGGTAGGCCAGAAGTGAGCGACTGTGAAATTGGACAGTCTTCTAGCCTTTGCTCAAGTCCACTCTTATTCCGCATTTTTCCGGTTGCTAGCGCCACAGTGCGAAAACTTGAAAATAGAACCAGAAATATTTCTCCTTTTTTTCTGCTGTCGGCCACATGTTTTGTACCATAGGCTCATCAGAGCCAATCATTTCCAGGTAAAATAAGTGTCTCTAATCTACACACATTTTGTCATGGTCCTGGGTCTCCTGACCCAGCGTTTTCAGGTTATTGTTGTTTTCCTGTTATTTTGCTGTCTGTGTTTTGGTTTTGCTGCTCCTTGGTTTTTTCTGTTTTCTCAGTGTGCAGATTGGTTATTTATATTCCGTGCTTTGACTGTTGTGATTTTGTGTTCTGCCTCTGTGTTGCTCTCCCCTGCCTGTGTTCCCTCTGTAAGGTCCCTGTGTAAAGCCCCTGTCTCTGTGTCTGTCTTCTCT
>VURO01049216.1:48814-60076 GCA_015108175.1 Pelvicachromis taeniatus | reverse complement strand
GTAAAAGCCATAGCCACAGTTTTATCCCCACTTTGCATCTTTAGTGACCCTTGCATAAGACCCTTGCCCTCAGCATGGTCCAGACTGATGTGACCAATCAAGCAAACAGCCCCCTCCTCTGTTACCTAGCAACACCTCAGTGCATATTTCATTTATGACAGCAGGTTTTGCATTTTAACCCTTGTATGACTTTAACTCATTTAGCTTCCATTTCTTCTCAAGTATTTTTGAGTGTTAGGCCACAAGCCAATCAAATTGTTACCTCTTGGTTGATTGCTATCTTTCAGTGGTTATCTCAAATTACATGATAACTTGTGTAATCATCTTGCATTATGTGCCCAACCAATCAAATCTGTGTATTTCACTGAATTAGTTAACAGTTCCTGCATCCTACACAAGATAGAAGATGACAAAGAGTGGAGGGACTACCACAAGTATTGTCTTATCATGTGTGTGCTGAGGGTTCAGGTGGCAGCAGATGCAGATTCTCTGAAAGCTATTAAGTGTATATATCAGTCCAGACTCCATGATCATATTCTTCCTGCCTCAATTACTTTTGCAGCAACGCATAAAAGCAGTCTGGGGACTACAGCTGAAACCATCAATAAGAGTACTGTTCTATTGAATGGCAGTGTAAATTGGTATCACAAAGCTGTATGCAATAGAACTTTATCCGTGAATAAGTATGTGATAGACCACAACTGGTGCTTTGCTCCTAGTGCATATTTAAAACCATCTCCATGACAGCCTGTGATTTCATTTCTTAAGCATCTCCATTACAAATACTCATAATACAAGCTTACTGAGTTGAACATAGTTCAAACTACTGACTTTTTTCTGAATCCAGCAAGCTTCTATCTCCCATAATGCACTGCTGTGCAAAGGACTGCCTCTATTAATGCCAACCCTCTAAAGTCATTATAGGTCAGGGTTTTGAACCATACTCTTTAGAGGTGCACACTAACAAAAATACACAAACCTACAAAAACAAGGTCTCTGTGTAGCCGTCTCTGTAATACAATCTGGACAGTGGTGTGTTTTTTTCAAGTGGATGTTTTTTAGTAATGTGTTCTAAAACAGGACATATAACTACAGTATATGATATGCTAGGGGAGAGTTTTGTTTTAATCTAATATGTAGGTCTCTGCTTTTATTAACCAAATCACAATGTATTCTAAATTTACATTTTCCAGAGTACTCTGTGCCTTTTTTGAAACCTATAAGTGTGTTTATTATTATGTTATACTGTTGCTATAAAACTGAATGACTGAATGCAACCAAAATATAACACACATTCATGATCATACTGACAGAAGTTTTAATCAGTGCAGATAATGAGTGGAATTTTGTATTTTTGTCAGAAAGGAGAGGGTTCACCAAACCCTGTCAGTGTACCACCGTAAATCCTAATTAATGGACTCCACACAGCCATGACTGTGACACAGCACGAGTTGCACATGTGTCAAGGAGTGAGAGGACAGAGTTGGTGGATTGAAACTGGGCCAAGCAGGCTATCAAGAAAGGCGAGTTCAAATGAAATTTGTAGAACAAAAAAGGAAAAGGTGCTTCAGTTTTCAGACTGGAATTTACAAAGAAAGAAGAAAAAACCCAGGCATAAAGGATGTTGCAAGGATACTGGAAAGCAAATGAAATGACAACCATCAAAGGGAATGGCTGAGCTATAAATATATAAGGAATTTAACAGGGAAACAAGACAGGAAAAAATAATATTAAGATACAAATCCCAGTATATAAATACTTTTTACTTATGGGATATTGATTTGGTCAGATTAAGTAGCAAATGGGTTTGACAATATGCACTAAAGGGGCAACAATGAGATAACCCACAAATGGAATGGTTTTATAGGTTGAGGTCAGTGGCACTTTTTCCACCACCTCATCTTCTCTGATTGTGTTTTCACTAGTTTTGGATTTGGTTAGGGTTAATGTCAGTACTGGTATACACACACTGGTAGCATGAGGTGATATCTGGACTCTAGAGAGCTTGCACAGGATGGCAAATCCTCAGCCTTTTCTAGGTTGATCGTTTTCATTTCCATCAAACAATGTGGCATTCTCATGATTCTAACACATTACCCAGACTATATCAGTTTAGACATCCAGTATGATTTTTTTCCCATCGAGCTCTGATGTGTTTTCAAAGTGTTCCTTGAATGTTTTTGAACAGTGTGTATATACACGTAAATGGAAAATCACTAACAGGAAGTAACTATAATTTAAAAACAATAGAGAAAAAAAAACTCTGAGGAAGATAACAAAAGGGAAGCAGAGGTGACACAGTGAAAAAGTAAACTGTAAAACAAACAAGAAAGAGAAACCAAAACCACAAGAAAAATATCCCAAACCTATAGAGCTGGGTGTTTTTTTTCTTCCTACACAAAATTCACTTTCTTTTTCTAGAATTTGTGCCAGCACTCCCTCTACATCCTGCCTTCCTCCTGCTTCTTTCTCACCGTGCCTTTCCCCAAGGCTCAGTTTGGATCAGTTCCCCAGTTCAATCAGGCTTCAGCAATAATCTCTGCACCTGGTTTAAAATTGCAGCTAATCTTTCACTCAGAGTGTCTGTGAGGGTAATGTGAGTGTCTTTCATGGTCCTGTGTATTTTGTAACATTTGCTTTTATCCTTGTGTTTTTCTGTCTGTGCTAGCCAATGGTTTCTCAGAGCCTGTATGCTCTGTAGCACTGTTTGATTCCCTGGAGACTAGGCCAGGCCTAGCTTTAATCATTTTTACTATTAGATGCACAAAGACAAGGGACACAGCTATGTGTATTTTGATTGTAGTAGGAAGTTACGCTCTTTTCATGTGTAACTAAATAACTTTAATAATGGAGCGCTGTTTGACCTTTTGTTATTTTTATTTATTTCTTTGATTTTGCAACACAAGGCCTATTTTTCTCTGCCATATTGTCCTCTTTGTTAATTGTAAACCGCTCCAATGTCAGTTGCCTTTGATTCTAAAAGTCTCTGGTTCTCTACTGGAGGGGGGGAGATATAATAACTGTGGAGGTCATAACGCAGGGTTCACATTATCTTCATGCTTGTCAAACCATTCGGTGACACATTGTGCTCTTTGGGTGGGGACACTGGGATCCTGACAGAATATTTCTTATTAGGAAAAAGATGTTTCATTACAGGGTAACGTTAATCAGTCTGAACAACTTTGCATTAATTTGCATTTACGATTCCCTCTAAAAGAATCTAAATCAAGCCAGCAAAATGTTCCCAGAGTATGCCAGAGCCACCAGAGTCCAACTCTGTAGGGGTCCCAGGGTCCGGGATGTCACCTGTCTGCATATTAAAGCACACAGAGAAGACAGAATGAATAAGAGAGCAGATGTTAAATCTGTTAAATATGCAGATGTTTAATAGCACTCATTAGTATAAAGATGTGGCTCTGTACCACACAAGCAATTATAAATTGGCACTGCAACATGTTACCATGCTGGGGACTCAACCACCCACTGGTGATTGCTGACTTTATCAGCAATCGCTTGTATTTAGAATCTGTGATAATCCCTGCCCCAGTGGCTGTGTATAACTCTAAACTTTAGCTCAAGCGTACCCGCCAGGTCTGCATCAAAAAGTTTTTAGAGATATAGTAACACAATGTTTAAAATATAGGTTTGCAGTTATATGTCATATAATTTTAAGACAAAGCTACAAAAAAAAAGAAAAGAAAAAATAAACAATTAAGGACCCAACACTTTTTGAAGGTAGGTAGCAATCTACAAGTTAAAGGTGCAGTCAGTTGTTTTTTTTTATTTTGAGGTTATTTAATAGGAAAAAATTTGTACTGATAAATATACATTCAGTAGTGTGTAATTATGCCTTCCAACACATTGATGCGTTGTCATAATTTCAAATGCAATTTTTGTTTGTTTAGTTTCTGTCAACCAATATCAACAAACACACAAACTGTTTGTGTGCAGTTTGTCACACAGTGTATCTGTTAGCTAAAGGTACACCTGTTGTATTTCCAAGAGAAACAAAAGAATGAGTTCTAGCTTCACCCTGAGATGGAGAAAAATGAGAAAGACAGGACAGGAAAGAAAGAAGTGAGGTTACGTTTAAATGTTATACCAGTCCAACAGTCAAAGGTAGGTTAGAAGACATGAATCTGAATTCAAGCTGATGATGCTTAGAATCCCTAATTGAATTCTACCTTCATACCAACTTCATGCCATCTATTATAAAGACAGTATACAGCAGGGGTGGAAGAACTCTAGGCCTCAGGTTCCAGTGTCCTGCAGGTTTTAGATATCACTCTGGGTCAACACACCTGAATCAAATGATTAGTTCATTACCAGGCCTCTGGAGAACATCAAGTCATGTTGAGGAGGTAATTTAGCCATTGAAATCAGTTGTGTTGTATCAAGGACACATGCGAAGTTTACAGTGTAAGCAAAAGAAAATTTAGGTTTTTCAAAAGTTATCCTTCTTTATCTCTCTGCACCTAATGATGTTTTATTTAGAGACCAATTTCTGCTTGCACCTTCAACGCCTTAAGATATAAAGACTCATACTTGTGTTGAATCATTTGAGAATCGGTCCTATTCACCAAAGAACGAAAACCAAATGAAAGAGACAGCAACACCAGCATCTGGGGATATCGTCATCTTCCTCTTCATCTACTGAAGCAAAGCTCTAATACAGGAAAATATGCATAAACATGCTTATTTATTTCCGATATTGTCACATTTACTTGCTGTCAGCTAATTAGGCATACCAACTGCCCCTGGACAGCTGACAACAAGCTGGCTAAACAATAACGCCTAGCTATAAGGACATACACACTATTTATGCAGCTAATGTTAGGCTTGAGTGTCCTAAAAATCATACTTTCCCATTTGATAAATAGTTACATTCTCACATCCAATGAGAGTTTATTCACTAATTGTCCATTTAGCAAAGTTAGCTCCAGTTCAATAAAAGTTTCACTAATACTGGCTAACAGCAGCTAACAGTAACAAAAAGAGAAGCTAACAGCACCTATTAGAAGATAAAAACAGCAAAAGCAGTTCAAGACATCCTCAACAAATCACCTCAGTATTGCTGTCACTGGACAGAAGTGCACTTCTCCACTGGTAGCTCTGATCTTCACTGACTCAGTGAAGCAGACTCCTTTCATAAGGCTTTGCAGCCTCCTCCACAGTAAATAGATGTGGACACATAGTGACAGTGGGTAGCCATTACTCGCTATGAAAATTGGCCAGAGTTGTTTTTCTTTCCTACACCACCATATCTAGGATTATGCACTTTAATCTTTCAATATCTAGTAGTAAGATTTTATGCACTCTAACTTTCTAATGTTTTTCTCAAGTTATCACATGTGGATCTTTAAATGTTTCCTGATATTGGTCCCCCAGTTAGCCTCATATAACATAACCATATGCCTAGTCCATTCTTACTGATCCTCCACTGGTGGATAAATATATTGAATGACAACTGAGTGCTTTTGTCTCTTTTTTTTCTGAGTGCTGACTTTGTGGATACTGAATGTGTAACGGACAAATGCATGAGGAAAAATGTCACTATATAGGTTCTTAATTAGTTTGACTAACATACTTTAATTGGGGTGTGTAAATGATCACCACGGCAGATCGGTCCACATATTCATGCTTTTCAGCATACTTTATTTATACACGGTTGCTGTTCCAAAACGTCTCGGCTGCAGTGTCCGAGCTGCCAGCTATATGTACACAACAACAACAACAACGACAGTTGTTTTAAAATGTTCCTATGATTTTCTTTCCCTCAAATATGTACCCTATTTAAAGTGCTATCTGCAAAAGTTCTTCATGACTCTTATGAAGGCCACAGACCAAAACACATTGGTCAGATAATAAAACAATTCTTCCTATCACAAGTGTTACGTAAACTTCACCTTCTTTATGCCCTTGTTCTTTCTGTTTCCAGTATGTAACAATCTATAAATATAAGTTAAATATGTATAAAACATATATTACATATAAGGCATGTAGATTTTCAAATAAGGGAAATCACTAAATTTGCAAAAGGAAAAGACAAAAATCGTACAGATGACATCCCACTCCTGTATGGAAGTGCTCGTGGAAGGTTTTCAATTCAGTTCAGTTCAATTCAATTTTATTTATATATCACCAAGGTGTATGTCTGTACCTACATACCTACAAGGACAGCATTCCCTTTCAATGGGGCTTTGCTGAGTAATCTTTCTCATGTTTGGACATGAGTGATACACACACAGTGATACACTGGGTTTAGCGTGCCTTATTGCATCAGACATGCAACACAGATGTTTCATTCTTAATTGACCTTTTACCTCATGCACACAGAATGACATGTTTTATATTCATCACCTGGACCTTTCTTGCCTTTCTCATCATGTATCACCAGTGTTGTAATAAACCATGACGCAGGTTGAAGCAATTTAATGCCCCATTTACAGAAATGCGTCACTCATCTCCACACATCAATAGCAAAACACCTATTTGACTGACAGTTGGACCATGAAAGGTCTGTAACAATAATCAATTTAGGCAATGCTTCTATAGCCTCCTGGGTATGAGAGATATACATACGTGTATAAAATTACCTCCTATCTAGTTGAGTATCATCGATCTTTCAGCCTGCAGCTCAGAAGGTAGAGTAGATTTTTTAATAATCAAAAGGTCCATAGTTTGATGCTAGTCCTTGCCCTTGAACAAAATGTTAAGCAAATCCATCTGTGTTTGACAGCTGGCAAAAGCTGCTTTAAAAAGTTTAAAAACCGCTGTGTGAATGTGTGTTAATTTGGCTTTACATTGAGTGTAGAAAAGTCATTTTACCATTAGTGGATAAACATAAAGCTGAAGTGAGCATTTTTACTCTTTACCTGTGCATTTTGGTCACCTGTGCTGCTCTTAAAGATGTTCCCTCACTAAAGCATAAATTGACTTTGCTGCAAAAACTAGGTTTTGTATTTTCCACATAAGCTCCCACATCAACTTCTATGTTACACCCTGGCAATGAGAAGAGAGAGAGACAGGGAGGGAAGCCAATATTTGTTTTACTTTGTGGCTGTGTTTCCACCCTCCCTTTTGTAGAAATGCACCCTGGATTCCTTTTGTGAATCACCCGGCAACAGACACATCACTTTGTCACCATCTTTTCAGTGCAAGCGGAAACCATTGCACCCAGGCTCTTCTGGAGAGGCCAGGCAGAATCCTACCTGACTGTCTTACCAATGAAGAGCCAAAACCCATTCTGTAGGGCTGCTGTGTGTTACACATAACTGGTCCTGACAAAAGCCCCTCCCTCTCTGCAGCACCCAGAAAGAGCAGAAGCTTTTTAGGATTAAGACACATGGAAAACTGCAGTTTGCATTTGCTTTCCATAAGCTCTCGAGTGCAAAGCCAACAAACAATAGTGTTTGTTTTTTTAAGTGTTAGCTTTTTAGTGTTTGACTTCCTAAAAGCACTGAAACTTTTTTTTTTGGAATGTGCACTTACAATTAATGCAAGAAGCACACTGGCAGAATAGACCTATTCTGCCAGTGGAATAATACCATGTGGCTGTATTTATGAAGATAAACATATGTTTAGTATAATAATATAAAAATAGCATTATTTCCACTGTATCCACATGAGTTTGCCAAAAGATAAAGCTCTGCCATAGGATGTGATTTATGTTTAACCACACTGGTTGCACTGTATATAAATGTAGGTAGGCTGATCTACCATGATGGTCTGCACTGACTTTTCTTCTAACATCATCATGAGGTTAATATTTAAAGTTAGGACTAAAATATGTTGATGTGGCCTTAGTATACTTAAATAATCAGGTCAGTATTCTAATCTGTGCATTGCATAAGTGCTCCAGCAACATTAACTGATAACATCCACAAGCCTTAAATTTTTAGCATGCTGACATATACAACTAAAATCCTGAGCACAGTAACATTAATGCTTGCTGAAAATCAGCATCTTCGCATTTAATGACAGTGAGCTGTCATTTGTGTAGCTGTACGTCTTGTAGTTGTTATATTAATCTGCATGTAGTCATTCCAGATTAAGAAACTTCTATTTTTCAACAAGTTAAAAAATATATGTCTTCAGGGGCGTTTTTATAACAACTATAGAGGGATGTTACTACTGCAGCAGGACGCGGTGGAAAAAATGGCTTCACCAAGCCAAGCATCACAGCATCGCAGAAGTACAGAAACTGACCCGCGGCATATTTCTCAATGGCTCTGTAAATATGCCTGAATTAAAAAATGCATCTGTCATCATTATTGCAGTCATCATATGCATTGCCATTTTGTCTGTCCCGCATGAGAGATAATCGACTGTACAGTTTCAGAGCATTGCTTTTGTCCCCAACGTCTGAGCAGTGAAACTGACAGGAGGCCAGCTGTCTGCCCGTGTGTCTGCCTGTACTCTGCTCTTTATTACCACCACCTCCTTCTGTAATTACAAGCTCCAGTGCACACAAGCTCACCATCAGGTGGGGCCAGCGCCACAAGCACGGTACCAGCAGCTCTCATCACTGTGGCATTTTGAATTCCCCCCGCGTGTAAGAGCTCCAGGCCAACAGGAGGCTTTTTGCACATCAGAGGTGCCACAGCCTGCGGGCCAATCAGCCAGCTGGGGTAAGAAATGCTACATTTTGTTTCATATCATTAGAAGGTTAGCTCACCCCTCATTGGTTCACCATCTGGGAATTCTTTCTTTCTTTCTCCCTCAGTGCTGTGGCTTCTTAGTACCGTATCAACAATGCACAGCCTTAAGCATGTCACACAGAGATAAAAAAAGAACCAAAGATGCAGGTGAAAGATCTGGGCAGATGAGCACGGAGGCAAAAGCAAATCAAGAAAATAATAAAAGAAAAGTAGAGAAGTGTGGGAAAATGACATAGAAAGAATTTAGGCACATCAATATGACTGAAGTAACAGTAATAATATGAGAAAAAAGTAAAACGCATTATCCAGGACTTTAAGTATATTAACCACCTGATAGTAAAGTGAAGCTACTTTGATGTCAAAATATCCATACAACAAGAAAATTGTATGGTAGAGTGTCACCTAGCAGTGTAGACCGTGTATCACCGTTGAAATATGGGAGGAGAAGTCATCTCAATAACAGTTTCACATCATCACAGAGGGAGATGTAGAGTCTCTCTCTCTCTCTCTTTCTCTCTCTCTCTCTCTCTCTCTCTCTCTCTCTCTCTCTTTTTTTTTTTTTTTTTTAAATCTGACACCAGTTTGGTTCTTACTCATTTTAACAACTCAAACTTTAACTATTAAACCATGAGCAAGTCTAATCTCCCAGTGAGAGCCGAATATTTTATCTCAATGTGGGAGTTAAACTCTGCATTAAGACTGCTCGTTTGAGATGTTCCACAAGGGTATTTCATTTTGGAAGACAGCGGGCTAAGAAGATTATGAGCACATTTTTCAATTTATCTCACACACCCTGACTCCTTTTATTGGCTGGGACCCTCTTATCATGTTTTGCCAGCAGCTAAAGCAGCCATTGACATCTTCCACTGTATGCTCTACTTTGGAGTAGTTTGATGCATTAGACTACACTCGTTTTTACCCCGAGTGTGGCCTTTTTGAGCATTTTGTTTCTCAAAGTTGTGCATGTGCGTTATTAATGCGTTTCGGTGTTCTAAATGGCGACTTGATGAAATCAAGTTAACTCAAAGGATGACTTTGGGAAAACAGGATTACATAAAAATGTTAAGTCTGTGTTATTCATCATCTGGACCTTGAGTGAGTCACAAAGGGAGAGAGAGAGGCAGGAAGGGGGAAAGAGAGAGAGAGAGAGAGAGAGAGAGAGAGAGAGAGAGAGAGAGAGAGAGAGAGAGAGAGAAGTTGCTGATGTTTTTAAAAAAAACGGGAGAAAAAAAGCTGCAGGAGTAAGGATATAAAACCTTGAGACAAGCGGATGCTCCTCTCTCAAACCCGCTGCCATCTAAGTGGTGGAAATGTTGGAGTTGGGGAGGGTCGACTTTGAGGTGACATTGACGCTATGTAGACGAAAGTGAGGATCCTGCGCTCCATGTTACGTCCCTGCTCGCTTCAACTCAGACGGCGGCAGCTTCTTTTCTCCGTCTTCTCTCCCCTCCTCTCTTTCAGCACCACTCCTTTAAGGACAGCACCTCGCTCTTAAAGACGCATTTGCCCAATATCCTCCCCCCTTTCGG
Organism: Pelvicachromis taeniatus; assembly: GCA_015108175.1. Taxonomy (NCBI): domain Eukaryota; kingdom Metazoa; phylum Chordata; class Actinopteri; order Cichliformes; family Cichlidae; genus Pelvicachromis; species Pelvicachromis taeniatus. The sequence continues at coordinate 49,887 of VURO01049216.1, read as the reverse complement.
ATCATATATTCGCTCGCTGTCGCCGAATGCAAAGTTTTCACCGCGGTTTGACTCGGTGCAAGTGAAAGGAAGTTACTTTTTCCAAAACGGGGATATTCCCCTCGGAGAAAGAATCTGCAAAGTAACGGACTGTATTGTAAGTATTCACTTGTACAGGGTGCATTTTACATAAATTCTTGAAAATAAATGCATTTGGCGTATTTGTTACACGCGAGGACCATCAAGGAATTGGCCATGTGCAGATGTGCTGAATTTGGCACTGCGTAAGGATGTGCAGCTTCGCGTGAAGTCGACGAAGACTTTTTATTTTTTATTTTCTTCAGGAGCCACTAGCGTCTTTGATCTTTCTGTTCTACAGCCACATTTTATGTATGTAAAATTAGAACATTAGTGTTGTGTAGATTCTGTAATTTTAATACGGAGAAAAATGCACAAGCATTCTTGTCGCGATGTTTCTTAAATGCAAAATGTCACATTAACTTGGAATAGAAGTGGTATGTTTTTATTTAATAGACTGAAATATGAAAAATAATACTATAGTTACCATCTGTAAATGCATCCCTGGTACACCACTCCTCTCAATTACGCACAAGGTAATAAGGGGGCACAGAGAGCGCACACTCTGCTCACGATTTTAGCGGTCGTTTATTTTGCGTTCAAAAATACCATCTACACATGAAGTAGATCTTTCATGTTGTTTTTACCAGATTTTCTTTTTTTTTCTTTTTTTTGCAGTAATTAAAAGAACTATTGAAAATTAGAACTCTATCTCGTGGATATTTGATGCCGATCTATTGCAAATTGTAGCTCTATTCCAAATTGCAAATTCTGGTGAGTTATTAGCCTCTCCAGGTGATTCATTATCGAGTCTGATTTCTAAATGTGTTTAATTGCTTTTCTCATGTAAGGGAGCAGTGAGAAGTGGGCCATTGAATTTAGAGCATAATGAATCAAGGACAAGAGCAGGCTCTAAATTTCTGCTAACATGGATTCACTCCAGGCAATTAAAAGTGATTCATATTGCATGAGAAGCTTTTATTTGATCCCGTGGGGTTCACGGAACACGGGACAGA
>VURO01049216.1:35184-48794 GCA_015108175.1 Pelvicachromis taeniatus | reverse complement strand
ATTTACTTACTCTTTAAATCTTTCTTTTTTTTCCATCCACAACGATTATAGCAAAATCTCATTATTAGGACATTCGTTTTAAGACTCTATACACAAATATTATAAGTATATTTGCATTCAAAGCAAGTAGCAATATCTAATTTATGTATTCTGTGAAATGTATAACTATAGTATTGTTTTTGTTTTTTAGGGTCACTGGACGGTTGCTAAGGTCCTCGCCTCACCTCTCCTCCAAATCGTTCGCTGTACCCCAGTTTTCGTTTGTTTTTTCTTCTCTCGGCTGTTGTCTGGGAACTGGAAGTACGGGGCGGATAAACTGCTGTCTATCTGGACCAGTGCTGAAACCCCCTCTTCTCCACTGGTCAGGACTGTCCGACGCACACCTCGACCATGGCTACCAACGGGACCAAAGCTTCGGACGGACACGTCTTAACGGAGACGGTGAATGACGCGCCCACCACCACGCCAAACGACAAACCCAAAACGTTGGTGGTGAAAGTGCAGAAGACGAAAAAGGAGATACCCGAAAGAGAAACTTGGGCTGGGAAATTTGACTTTCTCCTCTCTTGTGTCGGATACGCAATCGGACTCGGAAATGTCTGGAGATTTCCTTACTTATGTGGAAAAAATGGTGGAGGTAATAAGGAATTCTTGGCAATTTTCAGTATATCCACACACCAAAAGGAGCGCAAAGATCTCAACATTAAAACCTGACCGTTTGTCCTGGAGTTCTTTATTTATAACAGATATAAACTGTATGTCCATTATAATCGTGCGTCATTGCGCACAGACAAATAGCTGTGACGTGATCTGGGGCGCAGAAACAAAACACCACTACCATATGTTTTATTGGATTATGTTGAAAATTATTAGCATATGCTTTGTCGTCATTTACACACCTTTACTTCTCACCTTTCATTCAGGGGCCTTCTTGATTCCCTACTTTTTGACCCTCATATTTGCTGGTATGCCTCTGTTCTTTCTGGAGACGGCTCTTGGTCAGTACACTTCTATTGGAGGTCTTGGAGTGTGGAAGCTGGCTCCAGTGTTCAAAGGTAAATTATATATCTATATATAAGGTTTTTTTAGATCACTGTTAAGACCTGAAACTAAATTTTCTAAATGACTGCTTCAGTTAGGCATCCAAAATGGATGTGTGTTCCTCCCTTTGTTTTATTCAGCACAATTTGACACCTTTATTTTCCATTGTTTCAGGTGTTGGCCTGGCTGCTGCTGTTCTCTCCTTTTGGCTCAATATCTATTACATTGTTATCATTGCCTGGGCTATTTACTATTTGTACAACTCCTTCAGTGCTGTGAGTATTTGATATTTAAAATCCACACTGTTTTCTAGCAAATGTAATAACAGGGCATTAATTCTGAACCTTTAAGGGTCCAAATTACTTCCTGATATTTTCCAGACATAGCCCAGTCTTTATTGTTAGTATTATTACTTTCTAACCCTTTAATCATGAGGCAGGTACTGTTTGCCAGTATCTCTTATATAAGGCCTCACAGCCCTTAACAGAGTATGACATTTATTACTTCCTTTCCCACATAATTAGTGCCTTACACAAGGTATTGATAAATGCATTTGGCGATGAAGCATTCACTGCTCTGAGAAAACCATGAAATCTCAGTGTCCCGAATGAGTATCGTGGTCTTGGCAGCTTGACAGCTAGAGAGAATAGGCAGTGGGAGAGTGCTCCAAATAAAAGAACCTGTGTGTGTGTTTGTGTGCATTTTCCTTAAATTTCAGGATTTGCCGTGGCAGACTTGTGGAAATAGCTGGAACACAGATCGCTGCTACACCAACTACAGCATCATAGACACCTCAAACCTCACCAGTGCCGTTGTAGAGTTCTGGGAGTAAGTTGGACATTTGAGTTAATGTTATAAATAGATTTTAGCTACACATAGAGGATAGAAGTTCCCTTTCGTGCATGATCATTACATCATGGGTCAGAGTTAGGTATGGCTATTTGCATATGATGACTCAGTGGCTATATCTTTTAATAGCAATCTAACCAGAAAAACTGCACCAAAAAAAGCCATCAAAAGTCTCTTAGTAAATATCCAGATGCATGTATGCATATTTATGTATTCTCCCATGCATGCTACATACGTGACATCAAGGATGCCCTTGTGTATTGTAGTAAGACCACTTTACTTTTTCCCCTCCAGACGTAACATGCATCAGCTGACCGATGGCCTGGAGAAGCCTGGGGAGGTCAGGATCCCACTGGCTATCACACTTGCCATAGCATGGGTGCTTGTCTATTTCTGTATCTGGAAGGGAGTCAGCTGGACTGGCAAAGTAAGTAGAAAAAGACGATACCGACATCAGCAGAAACAATGAAAAAGCCAAACATAGATCTGGAACAACAGCACTTTAGATTATTGTTGGAGTAAAAGGAGTTAACCACTTAATTTCCTACTTGTGTGGGAAAAGTACTCCACTTTTAAAGTTTAACAAGGTACACTGTCATGAAATAGTTAAAAATCATACAAAAATTACTGAAATTATATAGGGACATAGAGGCTATCCCTTTGGAATACTCCTTTTATTATATAATGGCAAACAGCCCAACGGAGTTTGCATCTTCTGTCCACTGAGCTAAAGTATGAGCTTTGTATTTGCTGTTGCTTGATTTTTATAGTGATGTCTGTTTATTTTCATTATGGCAAAAAGAGTTTCAACAATTTCCTAACTTTCACAACAAGATCCTCTGCTGATTCATGTTTTATGCAGCAGATTTTATCTTGGCTGACATGATTAGTGTTGACTTTGACAGCACAGTCTGAAATTAGTTCAGATAAGGAGGGAAATAGTGCGCCGGGAGTGTGCTGAACCCAGTCTTTCTGGGGTCACCGTGCCTCTGGGAGATGGCTGACTAGGGCACTATGCTGCTCTGCGTGGATGGTGCCTCGGTAACACAATAAGCTGATGAGATTAACAACTTGTCGGTTTTCAAACTGCACTCTTGCCTTGCATGACAAATATTCTCGGGAGATCTTAAAGATGGCTTAAAGAGATTATATTGCAGTAATCACAATTTTGTGCCCTGTAGGTGGTGTACTTCTCTGCCACGTACCCTTACTTCATGTTGTTCATCCTGTTTTGCCGTGGCATCTCTCTGCCCGGTGCCTTGGATGGAATCCTCTTCTATATCACACCAGACTTTGACAAACTAAAGGAGTCTGAGGTGAGCTCTCTGCTCTTTCTGATCATGAATACATGTAGATATTTCTGCAGCAACCACCAAAATTAAGGTTGCTGCAGAATATTAGATGAGCCCCCAAAGGGATGTGTTTTGGTTTTTGGGGTGATGTTTCAGGTTTTATTTTTACATTATGTAGGTCTCTGTACCTGCATCCTAGTGTATGGGAACAAAGATTCCAGATACATTTTCAGTGATTGCAGAGCTTTTAATGTTATTTGTGCATCATGTTTATAACCATGATTGTTAATTGCATGGGCAGCAACTACTAGAAAACAGGAAGAAAAATACCATTATTAGTGCACAAATACTTTCTTTCGCAGTAGTGATTATGATAATGATGATAATGTGTTTATTTCTGTAAGGACTGGGAAGCTGAAGTGACATCACGATGCAGTGATGTGACAGTGGATCAAATAGCATCAGGCACGACAAAATAATGCTTAGGTGTTACAGTGCAGTTCAGTTCTGATAATCAGTAAAAGAATATAATCCTGGCCTAAAATCTCTATTTAGTAGCAATTTTTTTGCACAAATACACTTGCGTGAACCTCTTTTCTGTCTGTGTGTCAGGTGTGGCTCGACGCTGCCACTCAGATCTTCTTTTCCTACGGGCTAGGATTAGGCTCTCTGATTGCTCTCGGCAGCTACAATCCCTTCACCAACAATGTGTACAGGTAAGTGAATAAAATACTTTTTCTGTTTATTTACAGCTTGGATTAAATGCCTGTTAGAAACTTACCATCTAACACAAGTCACTCATATCACTTTTGTTTTTTTTTTTAAAAAATTTTTATAAGGAGACTGTGCAGATGTCTCTTCCTGGGATTATTTTTGGTTTCTGTGACAGCATAGTGTCTGCCGTGCGTTCTATTTTGGGACTATTTGAGTCCCCTGTTATATCAGTTGTTTCATTATTTTGGCTCCACATCATGTTTTAGATTCAGGTACACACATTTGGTGACTGTCACAGGCTGTCACCTTATAAAATAAACACTGGTCATCTGCCCATTTGTCTTTCTAGTCGTATAAATGCTAGAACTCACTGCCATTTTATCAAATCAGGACATTATCAATGTATTCAACTGCCAGATGCAAAATGGCATTCCACCTTTCCCTTTCCACCCCACCCCCACCACCCCACTCCCACAAGCCTCGCCACAATGTGTGACGGGTTGATAAGGAATTGATATAGGCGTGACAATGGCTGCATCGTGCTTTGTCTCTCCCCTACAGAGATTCTATCATTGTCTGCTGCATCAACTCCTTTACCAGTATGTTCGCCGGCTTTGTCATCTTCTCCATCGTGGGATTTATGGCCAATGTAACAAAGAGACCCATTGCTGATGTGGCAGCCTCAGGTAATTGCAATCAATGTTGAAACTCAATAGTAATAATAGACACAGGCAAGAGATAATATAACTCTAAATACTGTGCAAAAAGTCACTCATTGCAGCTGCTATAATTCTAAGGGGACAAATGATTTTTTTTACACTGTTGGTCCAGATTGCTGGGATTATTAGAAGGGAAATACTTTGCAAAAACTCTCTGTACTCTCAGTCCTTCACAAATACTCAGCTTTGACATTCAGTGTACTTTTTTCTCTCAATGACACTTTGAGAAACTCCTCTTTTTTTCTTTTTTTTATCAAGTGTTTCAGTACTGTCATATGAGCTCAGTTTAAATTTATTGAAAACACATTTTATGTTTTGACTTCTTTAGTCTAAACCAAACAGATCGTTTTAGCTGCTACCTCATTCACAAGGAGTCACCACAGCAGGTAGCTTCCCATGCTTGATTTGGAAGATCTTTACACCTGATGCCCTGCCTGATGTCACTCTTAAAGAGTAACATCCCAGGATAAGATCGGGAGCCTTTCACTTGTTAGGCAATTGTGGAAACCATTACACTATGGAGCCACAAAGTCATAGCCGAATACCACATGTTTTATTTAGTGTCCCATTGTCAAATACAAATCACATTATCTCTGATATTTGTCTTTTATCAGGACCTGGCTTGGCTTTTTTGGCATATCCAGAGGCTGTCACCCAGCTCCCCATCTCCCCTCTGTGGGCAGTATTGTTTTTCTCCATGCTCCTGATGCTGGGAATTGACAGTCAGGTAAAGATATTGCCAGAAAAAATGTCTAATTTTACCAATATGAAATGATTTCTACATTAAAATACTTTTGTAACTTTCAAAAAAAATATACAATAATGTATTGTGTAACACAGTTTCAACCTGATTCTGCAATCTCTCCAGTTCTGCACTGTGGAAGGCTTCATCACTGCCTTGGTTGATGAATTCCCCCATGTCCTTCGAAAGCGTAGAGAGATCTTCATTGCAGTCGTCTGCCTTGTTTCTTATGTCATTGGCCTGTCAAACATCACACAGGTAAATATATATGTGCACTAACTCTAGTACAGGCCTGTGAAACATATGGCTTGTGGGCCAGAATTGGTCCTACAAAGCGCCCCCCATGGCCATTCATGCTGCACCACTGTAATTAAGTAATGTGTTGGACAGTAACAAAATTATTAAATGATAGATGTTTGGTTATTTTCTTTGTTTCTTTACTACTTACCATAGAAATATCTGTTTTTTACAGTACGTCCAAAGTAACAAAAATAAATACCAGGACATTAAATAGGACATTTTCTGTGAAATTACCTTCTGTTTTATAATTACAGCACAGTCTGGGAAATAAGCAACCAGATTTTTATCTGTGATTGTAAACATTAATTTTTTTTTTGCAGTTTAAGATAAACGATGCTAACAGATGTCTTTCAGTTACTCTAGCATTTCTTTATCATGTAACAAAAAAACTGTTGAAATTGCACTTCTTTCTCTTCTATTGAGATATTTCATATAAATATGTAATTAAACTTCTTTACACTGACAGATATAGAAATGTCACCCACTTAAGATCAAAGTAGGCTGTATGTGGCCCACAATGTAAAATGTAAAAGCTTTATATTCCTGCTCTCGTCATTTTGGAAACATTATGGTCATTAAGGGCTCTGATTTACATATCATAACAACATATCCTCGAGAAATGATAAAATGGCTTTAGTCTAGTACACGTTCTTTCCAATTTCTACATTTTCATTAAACTTGCTGTGCATATTCAAGGAGGATGAACCCCAGCGCTTTGTTAATCACATCATAAGGTCACAAACAATTTATTAAAGTAATCTTGACAGTCCGAGGAGGCGATTATCCCAAAGTTTTCTCGGTACATTCATTCTTATTAGTGAACAAGCCTTTGTAGACACTTCATAAGCTTCTAAAATGTCACCTTTATACTCGGACTGTTTGCCGATTTCATTTTCAGAGCACATTCATCTTTCCCCAAAGGAAAACAGCCCTTTGTTTCTCCTGACACCACATTTGCTGCTATTGTTGTACTCTCAGGACAGCCATACTCTGCAAGTGTGATTCAAAAGATTCACTATTGGTAGCACTCCACCAGGTCCAAAAATCGTTAGTATATTTCATTATTCCTCAATAATTTTCAGTCTTAGCATTTTAGTATTAGTCACAGCTCATTTATGAGTGAATGACCTCTGTGTGTAAGACCAAATCTTCCTGGGGCTTATGCACAGTGTGCTATTTTAATCCCATTTTAATCTACAAGAGCTGTTTTAACCCAATTATGACTGTAATTAAAATAGGTGTTTTAGTCTGTTGAAGAGAAATGTTGTTGTACTTAATCATTTGTCTTTTCTACTATGCCGGATTTCAGATTTGTGTGATAAAATGCCATTTGAGGGCTTAACATAGTTCTATGTATTTGATGTATTTGTCTAATGTATTTGAATATATTGGAATTCCAAACTCTGCTTCCTCTATTGACACACCCTGAGTAATTTCCCTCAGGTAACATGGTAGTTCAGCTAGAAACACTGTAAAGGTTTGCAGCAGTTTGAAATGCAAGACAAAGAAAACAACAGGCGAGAAAAGAAAACAAATTAGCAGTATTATGTAATAAAAGCTTCTGTATCTCTTGAGCTATGACAATTCAAGAGCCTGAACTGTCCCTCTATTCCAGTCACATTGGATTTCCATCATGCACAGCACGTTATTCTATGGCAGTTATCCTAATCGCTGTTCCAGGCAGTATGAAGTATATCAAGCTTCAAAATATGGAAATGGCAAATTCCAAGAAGTCCTCTTGAGCTGGTCTCTAGAATGACTTGATAGCTGCAAGGGACTAAAGACTGGCACTGTTTTTAAGTAAAAATTTGAGCCATATTGGAACTGTGTGCACTGCACAGTAGAAGAACCACAGCTTTTCACAAAGAATCCAATTAGAGTTCTGAGTTCATCCGTTGGATGTTTAACCATTTATTCTCACTCTTGATGTTACTTCACTGCACTAGTTTAATACTGTCCCGCACATGCCTGAAAGTGCTTCTTCTGTTATTTCATCATGTTCTTTGCCTTTGTTTTCAGGGTGGACTGTACGTGTTTAAGCTGTTTGATTACTATTCAGCTAGTGGGATGTCCCTGCTCTTCTTGGTCTTCTTCGAATGTATCTCAATCTCATGGTTCTATGGTGAGCCAAACAGAAAGGTTTTTTTTCTCTTCATCTTAGAACAGCAAGTCTTTTCTGTCTTTTAGCTGCTGATTTGGTGGAGCTAAAATGCCAAGCTTTGACATCAAAACTCAGATGGGAAAAATGAATCTACACTGACATACGGATAAAAACAGTAATGCTTTTTTTTGTTTGTTTCAGGTGTGAACAAATTCTATGACAACATTGAAGAAATGATTGGCTACAGACCTTGTCTGTGGTGGAAGGCCTGCTGGGTTGTCTTTACTCCACTCATTGTGGCTGTAAGTGTGGCAAACAAAAAGAAAAAAATAACAGAAAAGAAAAATCCACTCCACCTTGGTCAGAATTCTGTTTGAAGACACTCTGTATATTGTAAATGACTGGAACAATACATATAAGAAAAACTGTACCATTGTTTTGCTGTCATGTTGATGACTGCTCTCTGTCAGTTTGATGCCTGCAGTCTATTTCTTTTCACTAACACTTGATTTAATGCTTGTGTTAACTTGCATTTAAGCACCATTATGCAATAGTGTGTCCAAACCACATCTGTACAAGAGAATGTAGGAAATAGTACATCAACTTGCATAACTGTTACCTCAGCATAAACGTTATGCAGTTTGGCAGCATATTTGCAAGCATAATTAGATCTATTCTCTTGTTCTTCTTGCATACAGGGAGTCTTCTTGTTTAGTGCAATACAAATGGTTCCTCTTACTATGGGCGACTATGTGTTCCCTGCTTGGGGTCAGGGGGTCGGCTGGTGCATGGCTCTCTCCTCCATGATTCTCATCCCTGGCTACATGGGCTATATGTTCCTCACACTCAAAGGCACATACAAAGAGGTAAGACAAATGTATTAATGCTTGACTTTTTTAGTTTTGCAGTGCTTTACACTACAAAAATGAATATCCTTTTCTTGTTAAGAAAGCAAGTGGGATGTTATTGTATTTAAAGCTATGGTATAAATACCAAGAGTGTACTGCTGACAAGTAGCCAAAGATATACCAGCATATAAAGCATCACTATACCCACCTCTGAGCTTTTCACACATCTAGTAGCTTTAGTCTGGAGTCTGTAGCTGGATAAGTCAAATTGAGTGTTTCAAGTGGATTACTTATTATGCCTGATTTTTTTTTTGCACAAGCCAAAGTGATATTACCTCATACAGTAGATGTAAGACCATCCTATATGCAGAAAAAGCAAAATACAAGCCAAAAAGATTTAGTGAAAGATCCATTTTAACCATGTATGGAAGCTTGGATAAACATTTAGGTCACCACAAATGCAGTCTTCTTTACCAGAATATACTAACCCATGAGCTCTATCACCTTTACTTTTTATTATTTTCATAATGGGCAGCTTTGAAAGTACTATGAAAGGATTATAGTTAAGGGCCAAACAGAGAACCTGTGCAGGCACCAGTAGTCTTCTTTTCTCATTCTTCTTTGTCCACTGGCAGTTAAATCCATGATTCTTTTTACCGAGTTTAATGGCTTTGCTTCGACAGCTCTAGCACCACCAGTGGTTCAGATTTGGTGGTATGTTTAGGCACATAACTTTTGAAACACAAATTAGCCAAATTAGCAACTCTTGGATTCCAAAGAATCTTAATATCATCATAACTTTCTAATACCATCTTAACACCATCTATCAGAAATTTTATCAGGTGGACGTTTGATATGAAAAACCTTTAGCCTTTTTAACCTTTAGCAACATGTTTAACCCGAAGGCAAACTATGAATGCATCACTGCTATAGTCAGAAGTGATTGTTCTAAACCTGTTGCATGTAACTAAGTTTAGTAATTTTAGTTTGTGCTTTTTCTGGTCCTTTGTAAGACTGAAGTTTCACCCTAGCAACACCAAAAACATATCGTCAACATGGGACATCTCATTATTACATATTCTCACATAGGGATGTTAATTCTCAGTGCATTGTTTTTCTCTTTTCCTAAGTCCTTATGAATTCTCCCACCCACCTTGACCTTGATAAAAATGTCCTTGAGTTCAAGGAAATGTGATTAGGTAAAGGAGATAGGAAGCACTTTTGAAACATAGCCAGCAATGCAGGAAATACAAATTTTTAAGACATCTGAAGGTCATACAATAATACTAAAAACAGAAAAAACTTAATCAGAGTCAGTCATTAGGCACAGAAGGCTTGTATTTCAACCTGTGCTTGCTCTATTATTGTCCATTCATCAGGTCTGGCTGCACAAACTTCTCTAACCTTCCTGTGGCTAAACTAGGCTCAAGGACACAAATGGAGTTCACACAATACAAAGCGTCAGACAAGCAGGTTGATTGTCACAGAACTGCTGCTGAGGCACTAGGAGGCCCAAGAAGGTCTCCTAGTGCCTCATTGAAAAAAAAGTGGGAAAAAAAAGAACAAAACGTTTAGAGAAAAAGGCCCTAGAACAAAAAGACATTTGCTGGGAATTTGCATGTGTGACCATTATTATTGCTACAAGATACGTCAAAGCCTATAAGAAGGCACAAACTTGCAGTTTTTAGTATAAAGCTATAGAACTGATCAATATTCCCTGATTATTTTACAAATGTAGTGTTTTGTTTTTCTATGATGTTGGATGACAGAGATATTGGCCATTAACAATAATTTTTATGTAGCCCCAAAGCGAGGCTGTGTCTGCTTGTCATGTCAACCTAATTGATGCAACCATCATAAGAGATTTCATTGAAAGGTTTAAAAGAAATACAGGCTACAGTTTTTTCCTGATGTCTACAAAAATTGTCACAGGTGATCTTCAAAACAACTCTCTCAAAAGAAAATCACATGGATTTTGACTTTTTTTTTTATCTGTTTGCCCCTTACAGGTAATTGCCATGAAAAAGGAAATTATACTGTAGCACAGCAACTCTTTGATCAATTAACATCAGTCTTGTTGTATGCACTATGCACCTTTTTTCTGAGTCCCCAGAAGCCATGCAAATGGTAAAAAGACATTCTGTTTTCAATCAGTGCTAAGAGCTACACCTTTAACATAATCAGATCAAACTGACATTGTGACTGTACCCTGCTGAAATGCTTGGCCCCCTCGTTGCCGCTCGCAGCTATGTTTTGTAATTAATTTTGTAATTTAGCAGCCAAAAGATGCTCCACACTGAAAGGGAAAATGCTGAGCATAGCGAGTATGACTTTGCTCTGTGCATTAAAACTGTACGGCACAACTGTAATTCAATGGTTTTATTATGAGTAAAACACACTAGCTTGCTGGGCAAAGTAGTAAATTGTCATGAAAAGTAGAGCAGTGATAAAAGGATTAGTGAAATAGATTTTTAATTAGTTCTGTTAAATAACTTCTGATAGCTGTGTGCTGTAACATTGACATTGACATACAACAGCCATGAAGTCCTTGGTAAATGACGTTTATACGCAGGGTAGTGCCACACTGCATTTTTATTGACCTGATGTTACTAATTACTTTAAGATAATACCTTTTCTGGTATAGTATTTACATTAACAATGTCTTGATTTGCAGTCATCTACAGTGAGCTGAATATATAGGCTTGCATATAGTCTCTTAGTCTCTTCTGACAGATATAGCTTTATAGTCACTAGTGACAGAATAAATGGGCGATAATTGCAGACAGTGGAACAGAGGCTATCAGAGGCGATGTGCAGGCGTCAGATCCTGCAGTAACAGCTGATGGCTGATTGTCTAATTGTAGCAATCAGCAAGTTGATTAGTGCTCTGCACCCAGCCGAACACTTAGTTTCACAAACACTCTATAAAAATGTCGACTCCAAAGCCCTGTTCCAACGCTGCATAGCTGAGAGCGTCTTTTAAAAATTCACCAAGTCTAAGAAGTTTGTTGTATTCTTTGGTTTAGTAAGTGTAGCCCATGGAAGTTTGTTGGTGTCATTAGTAGGACTCATTTTCTTAAGGTATATTAATTCATGTAACTTGGGGGTTGGGGGAGTGCACACATCACCCCTCATAGCATCCAGCAGAACAATGCTTGCATTCAAAGCCTAAGGTCATTTATCCATTGAGCTCACCGCTGCATAGCCTGTGTGGTTTGTTACAGCTTATGGATTTGAACACAGACTTCTCAGCTATTAAGTATAACAATTTCCTAGGTACCACCAGTGATGAGGGTTTTTTTTTAATTGCACGATATTAACTGTGGTACCGATCTTCTTCTCAGCGTCTGCGGATGATGATCAAGCCTTTGGTAATGGTGAAGGCTCAGGAAAATGGTCCAGACCAGCAGACAGAAAACCAGAATCAGAACCCTGCTACTGAGGAAGCCTATATCTAGAAAAGGTCTGATCTCTGTCTCAACAGCCAGACTGGCACTCCACAATAGAAGAAACGTAATCAAGGTTGGGAACAACCACTAGACTTTTATGTCTGCTTTTATTCACCTACCTCCTGGGGACACGTGAAACCAACCTGATTACACAGTTATTTTTAGGGGGTTTTCTGTATGTTTATTTGTAAAATACAAAGTTATGAAACTTATGATGACAAGCAAATTATCCAGCAAAGTTATTGTGATATTATGAATTTCATTATGCAAAAAAGTTAGCCTTTTTAGAAAAGGAAATGTGACTTAGTAAAATACTGTATATTGAATATATATAATTTAAATTTGGAGGCCCATGTTGATTCAGTAGTAATGTGCGTTGAGTAATCTACTAAACTCCAACTATAGTACAAAAAGGTTTATTGGTAAAATGCATTTTGCATGTCCATGAAATAAATACATCAAAATAAATGCAGTGTAGTAGATGAAAACACAACTTGAAAGTTAGCAAAGTGAAAATGGAATATTGAGCAATTTAAGGCAAAGACAATGTGGGAATGTGCAACAGGTAAGGCCAAATTTGCTTTTATTTTTAAAACAAATTTAACTAGACTATCAATTCCCTGCAAATCCTGCACTTCACCTGAAATGTTTACTACCCGTGTCTGGGGCTGCAACTGAAAAGCACAAGTACAGTATGGAATTTCTAAGTGTCCAATTTATTTTTGGCATGAGTGAAAACTGTGACCACAGCAAAAATAACATATATAATAGATAGCAAGAGACTGTTATAATTGTTTCTTTGTTTTCTAAAGAACAATAACTTTGTATGTTGTCCAAATCTTTTTTGTAGAACAAGTTTTAGGTCATTTTCTATGTGTGTGAATGAGAAGGACCAAATTAATGCTCTGAGACTGCTGACCCACTGAGCATTTATGGATTAAATAAAGAGTCTAATTAAAGTAATTATTCAAGAATCCCCTTTTGACTCAGTATAGAGCAGCAGGGCAGTGAAAAGAGCAGTCACCCACAAGCACAGTTTGAATCTGTAAACTAGTACTTCTAAAAATAAAGGTGTAGCCATTACAGAACTCCTACATGTGCACTGCATGAACATTTGGAAAACTGTGACTTTTCTTCAACTTACACCAATAAAGTAGAAGTGTTACATTGAAATACAACAATACTAATTCAGAGTTTTAACTGTGAGAGCTAATAAGTTGCAGTGTAGAACGCAAGATGGATTTCTATCATTACTATCATTTATTCTGTCTGTAATCGTTTACTTGTGTATCTCTTTAGTAACCCACTTCTCAGGAACAAAGGTGGAAGTGACCAAATTCTCTCAGATACTACCACAATACACTGAAACAATGAATGCTGTATAAAAACGACAACAAGTGTGAAAATTGTCATTTTATTCCCATAAATTCAACATGCTACCTGAAGCAGCAACAACACACACACACACACACATATATATGTGTGTATATATATATATATATATATATATATATATATATATATAAAAATATACATAAAAAAAAAAAAATAAAAA
>VURO01049216.1:3406-24406 GCA_015108175.1 Pelvicachromis taeniatus | reverse complement strand
AAGAAAAAAGAGGATGGGGGGGGGGGGGGGGGGGGGGATAAAGGACCCCCTAAAAAAACACTTTTATACTCTATCCTGAGTTTTAGCAGATATATTTTGAAAGAAACATAAAGTAGTTATTGTGTGGATTTTGTTCACTGTTTTATCAACTTTTAAACCAGGGCAGGAATATATAATTGGGTTACTGTACTCATTATATTCATTTCTTAACATTTCATTGTTTCCAGAAAACAATTTCTTCTACTGGACTGTTAGCTTACATTTCCGTGTAATTTTACTCATATGACTTGTTGCACAATAAATTTTTAGGAGTAGTAAATTGAAAAAAAGAGAGAGAGATTGTAAATATGATGCAAATTAAAACTTATATATGACAATACATTTTTAATTATTAATTTTTATTAATCATCAGAAAGTAAAAAAAAAACACACCAAAAAAAGACTTTTCTGGCAATTATTTATTTGCCCAGGTTAACCAAGTGCTCTGAATGCAACATATAACAAAAGAAAAACAGTACTGTTGTCTTAAGATCATCATTTTGTTTGTAAAATTCACAAGAACTGCTTTTACCTTGAAATATAAAATCTGAGACTGTACATTGCTACATTGGTGATGCATTTCTTAACACTGCTGCCTCATGAATTGTCATAAAAAAGACAAATTTCCCAAGTAAATCAAACACTTCTGCTTTGTTGTACCATTCAAATCTTCATCAAAACAAACAATTTTCAGTGTGTCAGTTGCCAG
This sequence comes from Pelvicachromis taeniatus, assembly GCA_015108175.1. Classification (NCBI taxonomy): domain Eukaryota; kingdom Metazoa; phylum Chordata; class Actinopteri; order Cichliformes; family Cichlidae; genus Pelvicachromis; species Pelvicachromis taeniatus. The sequence continues at coordinate 23,658 of VURO01049216.1, read as the reverse complement.
CCCTTAGTTTTTTTTCATCTCATATGTGTATCAAGCGGTTCAGACCAAAAAGCAAACAAAGAAAGAAATGTATTTCCCAATCAACCAATACAACACAGTCATTCTCAAATGTTTACTAAGTGATTATGATTGAAAAAATTATGACGTTCGTCTTAACATGTTAGCAAAAATTGTTACCAATCGAAAAGCATCGTTTTGTTGTTGGAGATCATTCTCTGTGTCTGAAAGTGGCGAAAGATTTATTATTTATACAAGTGCAGTGGTGACATTTGGTTTTCCAAGAATTACTTTAAAAGTCTCACCTGAGTGAAACTCAGACTGAAACTTGAGAAGAGAGAAGAAAACAGGACTGACTCACACAGACACACACACACGCACACACACAAAAGTAAATAGGACATGCTTCGAAGAAAAATGGCAGAGACAGATTACAGATTAAGCGTGCCACATCCAGCTCTCTAACTCCTCTTTCTGTCTCTTTTCACATGGTAAATACTTTTCTTTTCTCTGCCTGGAGAAAGTAGTGGGAAACAGTGAGTCAGACTGGAGTGCTCAGAGCTGGACTGGACTGTTAATGTCGCTCAATGAATTAAGAGTCGGTTCTGCTGGTTTACCATTTGAATGACTGGGAGGCTTGGGAAGGTGGTGAGCTCAGGACACAAAGAGATGCTTCACAGCCAAAATGCAGTTGGGTTCACATCTACATGTCTAAATATTTGCTTCCAGCAACACAGCATATATTGCATAAGTAGAAAGACATTATTCTTTTCAATAACACACAAAGTATTTTTGTTGTTGTTGTTCTTACATGTCTAATATTGATTTGATTGCCTCAACATCTGAATAACTATATTTTAATGTCTGAACCATTTGGAATAAGCTTTGCTTACAAATATTATAAATTAGCACCAATTTACCCGATTTAAAATTCACAACTTTTAACATATTAACAATGTTACAAGCACATGAAAAGACAACCTCAAGATTGAGGGCATATCGGAGCCCAATTGAAAGTCTAGCTAGTTGATATAACAATTAACCATGTTTTTGATAGTAGCTTTTTGATAGTAGCTACTTAATGTCTACTATCAAAATGTTGCTATTGTTCATTGTGCATATGAGATCATTACAGTTGTGGTTTATATAAATTGCCCGAATGACATTTGTAGATCAAGCAAAACCATGTTGCAGATACAAGGATAAGTGCCCTGAAATCAGTTTACAGCTGGCACTGGTTATATACTGTCGTATGCTTTGTACATCCTAAAGCTGATAAGAGTAAGATAATGACACCTCACCTTCCCATGACAACTAGTGTAATCATGATGTTTGCAATACCACTGAGGTTCTCACTTTAAACCTGCAGAGACAAGGACAGTTTCTGTGAAATGGCATACATTTGGTTTTTTTGCAACATTATAAGACCTTAACCCTTGCACTCCTTAATCTCAGTTGAGTCCAGCTGCTTATCTCATTAAAGGGGTCCCTGCGCTCATAACTAACATAAAATATGTAACTACTATTTGTTCTGTCTAAGAGCTTGACTTTTCACAGTGATTGGCTGGAGGTAAGATGGTTGTGTGATGGAATAGAGAAAGTGTTTAAGCATGTGAGAGCTTTGTTTCCCCAACGGTGCTTTCAAGAGCCCTGACATCGGTGAGGTGAGCTCATCAAGCTAGTCCTGATCACTTTGTTTTTACAGCACTTTACATTAGTTTCACAGATACCTATGAGGATGCTATTTATACAGTCCAAATGTCATATAATATGGCTTATTAAAATGTATGAGCAACATGGTATGAGCAAGCTTTGTGAGTTGAGGTTGTAATAATGCTAAAGACATGCACCAATATTGTAAAAAAATCTGAATTTTTCTGTGCACTCTACCACTACCACAGTTATAGAAGTTGAAGATATGTGCACTTAAATGAGAGGCTACATGACAGCAATGCCATTTAACCTAAAACTGTTTGTCAATCAAGTCCACTGCAGTATTGCTCATTGATAGGCAGCAACTTTCGGTCAGGTCGAGAGACATGACTGATGCACTAAAATAAGCCAAATGCTTGGACGCTCCATAGAAATTCCATCTGCTCCCAGCATCTCTGTGCCAAACGCCTTAAGACAACCCGAGGTTTGGTGTCCATGCCCATATGGATGACAGCTGCTTTGGCAGCACCAGGGAAAACTACACAAGATTAGGCAGGTGGTTTTAATGCTGTGCTGTTTAAAGAATCGTTAAAAAACACAAAAACAAATCACAAAAACCGAAATTAAGCTGTTAAAGATCAGCATGACCTGAATAGCATGGAACTGTTTGCATCTGCTAATGGCCTAATTAATCACATAGGCCACTGCATGTGTCACAGTAGAACAACAAATTCTTTTCATTTCCACATCGCACAAAATTCCCCCCCTCCCACCGACCTCACTTCCTTTTCCATAGCAGGAATATCTCCAGGCAGCCTTGCAAGACAATGACACACAATTACCCAGAGCAAAAAAGCACTGTGGCACTGACAAATGTAGTTTTTACTGTGCAGGCAACACTATGTTCTCACATCAGCACTAACTACCTCCTATTTATCTCAGCCAAGGAACGAGAGAGAAAAAAAGTGAAGGGAAACGGGAGGCAGGGAAAGAGAAAGTCAGAGTGATCGAGACAGACAGAAAGAGGAGGAACTAAGCCGTGGGCTATGAGACACAGCGAGACGTTCCATGACAACCGAGCAGAAGGATTCAGAAACATTTCCTATTAGAAACGTCACATGCCAAATAAGCAATTGCTCAGCAAGAAGGTGCAGCTGCATAATGACCTATGGCTTATTTCTCATGCAGACATGAGTGACACTGGCTATTTTGTAGAGCTCTATTGAACTGAAACCGATGTAATTCAAAAACACTGAAAGGCATTTTTATAGTTAGACCCTTCACCATATATATATATGTGTGTGTGTGTGTGTGTGTGTGTGTGTGTGTGTGTGTGTGTGTGTGTTATTTAAATAGTTTTTTTCGTATTACATACTCGTATTGTTCAAAATATGATATCTAAAAATGTTGTACTTGTAATTAGTATTGTTGTGGTCATTTTTCCATTATATACGTAGATCTTGATATTGACATCAAGGTTTGCTAGTTTTGCAAAATGTCATTTATTACATTTGACCAAATAAAATAAAAAAGGCCTTCTTTTGTCTCCAAATATGGTGACATTAATCTAAATGTCATGCTATAAGGCATGACATAATTTTCTAAAAACACCAGTTTCACGGTGCAACCATGACTGAGATTTCTGTCTCTGTGGTCTTTCATTTGTGAAGGTTATCTAGAGAAGCTAAACAATTCACAAACCCCGGCCTGCGTTTGTAGTTTCCTCATTCCCGTGCAATCATTGTTAATAACCACATGCACAGTAGAGGGTAGAGTTGAGGAGTTATCAGCTAATACTACTTAGTTAAATGGGTTGGATAGCAACTTGCATAACAAATTTACTCTTAACTGCCTTCCAGCTATATTTTGATTTTTGTTCATTTGCTACTTTCTAAAAAAATCTTCAACACAGAGGTCACAAAGGTGTCACAGTGTCACCATTTGTACATCTTTCAGACCTCTGTGAGCTGAGGCATAGTGCAAGAACAGCTGAATCAATGGCTATTTGAAGAGAGCGCTCTAATTGTATTCAGTCTTTAGCATTTAGAGCATTTCATAGTGCAGTGGGCACCAGGGGGCTTGAGGAATTAATCCATGGCCCCCTTTTCTTAAAGTTACTGAATGCCCTGAGTGGTACTAGCAGAAAAGCAAAAGACCCAACAGAAGTAGGAACTGATGATCCATGATGCTTTTGTACTGTGCTGGTCATAAAAAATTCTCAGTGTTTCCTTCATGCTTCCCATATCTGTTACTCTTACCCGTATCTCTTTTCTTTTATTTCTGTATGTTTGTTTGTCTTTGTATTTTTATGGTAAACATACAGCTGAGAACAGCAGATTGTTTTTAATGTGGCTGTACATGTGGTATCTCAGTGTTCTGCCCATTGAGCCACAGGGTTAGCTAAACTACAACAAGGGCAGCAACCTTTTACAAGCTGAAAGGCTTTCAGGGACAGAAAGACAAAGTCCTCCATAGGACAGTGTACTTTCAGTTCTTGTCTTACTCATGAAATACACTGGGACAAAAATCCTTTCACCGTTCATGCCCACTGCAGGATTAAGATCACAGATTTGATAAGCGTTCTTTGTGGGGTGTTAGGTTTTGTGGTGTAACTAAAGTGTATACCAGTCAAGAAGGATGCACTTCTTTTCTAATCCTCGGAACACGATTTGAGTTTAGAGGAATTGTTAGCTGACATAAGCCTTTTCCTTTATATCAAAGAGTTTCTAAAGGCTACAAAGCTCAGAGATCCTCAAATGACCTAAATGTGGGAATGAGAAGCAATGTCATAGTATCTGCTAACAAAAAACATACATTTATATTTATATCACTTCAGATGAAAATGAATGTAACTGTACATTACTATAAATAAAGTCCAGTTTGAATGTTAATGCTGTGAAAACTGTTACACAAGGTGATGATGTGATACATTTATTACAAAACTGTATTTAAATTTTTTTTTACCACAGCAGAGGCTGTAAAAAAAATTTGGTCTCACTGGAGGAGGAGAAATCAATTAAAAGCCTGTTATATTCAAACAACATGCACCAGTAACCTCCGGTCTGTAGTTTTGGTCCCGTAGGGTGAACATTACTGGATAATCATTACATTTTCCATTATCACCAAGACATATCAAAATTGACAATTACATTTTTTCAGTATGCAATAGAAACATAATCATGAAATCAGTAAATGTGACCTCCCAATGCCTGAGGCACAGCAAGTCACAAAGCAGCACTGTACATCTTAATGATCTCATGCTGCATTTCACTCATTACTCTTACAGTTTGCAGGCTGTTGTATCCCCAAGGTTCATGGGACCTTTGCTTTAGTTCTATGTGCAAAAAATACAGTAGTTCAGAGCAATATACAGAAAGACATGATTTATCACAGTGACACATATTTTCCAATTGATCCTCACTGGTAAGGGAAATCTTTATAAATCCTAAAATCCTGTTGAGTATTGGAAATCTATGAGATTCAAACCTGAAATGACTTCTGTGTCACACGGAAGGTTTAATAGGCACTGACATAACAGCAGATTATGTTGTTTACAACACAGCTCACACTCTGGAGAATATTTACTGTAAAGAGAATAGTACTGCTTTTTAAATATTCATTTGTATACTTTATATTTTATGTGGTGTTGTAAAGAAAATCTGATAGCTCATCATGACAGAGGTTTATTTGTGCAGGGGTAATGGATCATTTATTTGTAAATCATTTGTAGTGATTTTGTAAATAGGTGAAATGTGACACAATATTTGGATGCAAATTATAATTTCATTTTTAGACTGTACATATACCAATATCTTCCAAGTATGTAACCTCTGTTTATATAGCAATGTCATCAATTTTCTAAATAAGGCCAATACAAACAAAACCAGTAGACTTTTAAGAATAGTTTTAAAGATAAAATACATTTTATGAAAGTTTGACCTAATGAGAGTTTGAACTTATTTGACCTTGAAGAAGAGGTCAGAGGTTCAAGTAATGTGATATTTAGAATCCCCATATATCATTTCCCATATGCCTATATGTTGTCAATACAAACAATGGTAGTAAGAAGTTTAGTTTTTAATGGATCTATATAGCATTATTATCACTTTGACCTTCTATTGGCCTTGATTGAGAGGTCAGGGGTCAAATGTGACATACTTTAAATCTTATATGGTACTGTATACTGTACTAGATGTAACGCATTGAAGTCATCCAAAACATTTTTAAGGAGGGTGTTTTTTAGAGGCATAGATTCAAAATGCATATTTGTATTTGCAAGATTAGCTGCAAGCCAGGAACATTTTTTTCTGCACCGTTCAGCTCGTTATCTGTATATAATAGTGTGGTAAGAAGCATAATAGTACATGCAAACATATTTTGCTGTAGTATAATAAACTGACGGAAGTACTCAGTATGAGCTTGTTGTTTTAATGGATCTCAGGACATAGTGGACAATGAATACAAACGCGGTGAAAGAAAGTGGTGATTGGAATTAAGGGTGGGAAAATGAGGAAGGCAAATATAAATAAATCAAAGATTAAGAGACTTTTGCTGGGTAACTGTCATGAGTTGTGGCATCAGATAGCTTTTCCTCTGCACATGAATGATGCTGATCAGAAGCTGTATGTGTGAGAACTGAGCTAATGATGTCTGTGTGTGACTCGAATTGGTGCAGCTTGCAAGTTATGCAGTAAATACATCAAACTGTCATTGTAATGAATATTATTATAGCCAGTTACAGTGATGTTTCCTGTATATACTTCAGTTGCCAATTTCTGTGCATGAACTCAGGTAAATTTAGCTTGAATGTTAGTTTAGTTTCAGTTATGGACTCATGAGTGACCAGCTCCTTTTAAAAAAGTTCTCTTCAAACTTTAGAAATTGCACTTTTTTAAGTTAAAGACAATGTAGTGTTGACCTCTATAAAACAGCTCACATGGTCTTTACCATAGACTATATATAAAAGTCTATTATGCGCCACTATGACATTGACCGACTGGTAATAGAATTCCCATTGTGAAGCCTTAAGCCGAGCTCTTTCTTCCTCGACTGTGTTTAAATCCAGATATCAGCAGTCAGTCACAAGGGATTGGCAAATGAGCATACCGTGATTTATTCTCTTTTCTGACTCTAATTAAGACCATAATTTACAAAATGAACTTCTTGTTTTATTCAATGTTATTTGAAACAATTGATTGAGACTTTAAAGTGATTTACGTGTATGACCAAAGTTACAGAGGGAAAGAGTCAAGGGCCATTTTCCTTGAATCATACATAGTCATGTGAAAAAGACAATTTGCAATCCTGTGAAATATACCTCATGATTTGACATCTTTAATTACATAAATAACTTTATGTAATTGTTGCCATGTGACTTTATCAATCTCTCACACCAAAGTGGGGGATTTGCATTCATTTTTATAACACTTTGATTGGGCAATTGCCCAATTTTTCTTTTTTTTTTCCAGCCATTCTGTTGTAGTTTTTGGTGTGCTTGGGATCATTGCCCTGTTGCATGACCCAGTCCCAGGCAAGCTTTAGCTGTTGGACAGTTGGACTTAATCATCAATTCAGTGACTCCAAGGTGTCTCAGTCCCGTGTCTTTAAAATGAGTCGAAAACATTCATCCGTGCTATTGACAATGGCGTGAGGTGTTTTTACTATTATGCTGGGGGATTTCTTTTTTTTCCAGAAATGTGGTTGTCACAGTGTGTGATTTGTGGCTTAGCTGCAAGGGAGAGGTGGAGTAGTGGCTTCAGGGTGTCACGGGAGGAGATCTCTATCATCTAATCATGCCATATAATCTTCCCTATTTGAGTTGGACGCCGGAAGATCTGTGTGTTGTGCTGAGCAAAAGAAGGCAGCTTGAAAGCTATGCAAGCTCAACAGTAAAAAAAAACACTGCAAATAAACATTAACTTACCTTGCAATACTGTGCACATTGGGTCCTTTGTCACAGTGGTGCTATGTATTATGGTCAAACATCTTTACTTTGTTGTCATGCATCCAAAGGATATTGTTTCGGAAACATTGTGTTTTATTCAAATCCAGGGAAATCCATGCCCGGGAAGATTGTGGCATTGCATTAACACACACCTGAATGCTCCTGACAAGCAAACTGTCAAAATGTTTGGTTTTATAGATGTGGTCAAACTTGCTGATGATCAGTTAATTAAGTACATTTGATTAGTGGCACCCGTCTACTACTTCAATTCAATTCACAGACCAAAAAACAAATATAGACCAACAGCATAGGGCTTCTTATTATCATTAGTATTTTATAAACCGTTAATTGTAGAACTGGACAACTGACGCAACAAACATCAAAGATGCAGTATCTAAAGATCCTAATATATTATGTCTGTCAGTGAACTTTTGTGTTTTTTTTTACATGGAGTCTGCTTGAATAGATTCAGCCTCCAATGGACCAAAGGATCCAGAGTAGCCTGACTGGCTCTGACTCATGAAGAAAGAGAGACGAGAGACAGAGAAAAAGTGGAGTATGACCTCGAGCCTCCCCTCCATCCAACCACTACCATTCACCCATCCATTCTTAATGGGATACTCTAACCTGGCTGTTTAACACAAATTAACATCAAAGCTCCCTTCAGACGGAAGTCTGGCTTTGGAGGCTTTGGGCTATAATGGCCTGTTTGGAGGGCATTAAATATATACTGTATGTGTATGAGACACAAACTGTCTAATAAATGTTTGGATATGAATTCAGCAATATTTGTCGAAATGTATGATGTTTTTCTGAATCAAATGTTATAATATCGTACAACAGGACTCGGGTGATCATACAGACAGCCAACTCAGTTTTCTCATAAGATACTTTGTAACTGGTTAACTACAGCTTTGACTAATAAAATTAATAACAGCTGCATTTTATTTGTGTGTGTCATTGAGCAAGCCCTGGTGTTATTTGTGTAATGTGAAAGAGTAGAAGAGAATAATGTATGTTAAAAGTGCAATTAGCTACAACTGTCACAGACAGAAACAACTAACGTTAAATGAAAACTGCTATTGTGTTTTAGACATTCTTAATCTTGGTATTAGGAAGTGTCAAAAAAAATGCATATGGGTAAAATTCAAAACTGATGTACTTACATCTACAATCCATTGACATTGTATCTATAAACCTGTTACATAAAGTGTATATATTGCTGTTATCTTGGCTGGGGCATTTACTTTGATTAAAATAAACATATATTTATATATATTTCTCTATACTGGAGGCATAGCGTTATTAGAAGACAATGATAACATCAACATGATCTTACAGGAAGATGTTTAATGAATTCATTGCAGCTCGCATGCATTTCATTATGGTAACATTGCAAAAAGGTGCCCTATCCAGTGGTCACATGACAAGTCAAATATTGGTCTAGTCATCAGGTGATTGAGGTTCTGCTCTTCTGTGGGTTATTTATCTTTGCAACAGAGCCACTTTTGGGGGTTTAGTACAATATCATGATTGTGTAAATAAGTTGATATAAAATGTTTCTGGAGGCAGGATGTCACTTTCATAGCCAAGACCCTGGAGTGGCTTGATGTTTCTGCTGCCACACTATTCTGAAGCTATGCTCACTGTTGGTTGATAATGAATTCGGTTGTGTAGGTGGGTTTGTGTGCCAAAACCGACAAACCAGGTGACCATATGTCGATCAACAGCTTTCCTCAACGCTGAGATAAATTGGCAGCCATTGTTATTTTGTCTCTGATCAGTTTCTTCTTGCATGTCCTCAGTCAACACATGCCTGTCATCTCCACCTGAGAATGCAGTGTTGAGATCATGGTTATTTCACATGCTTAACAACAGATTTGGCAAATGTATGTAAATATCAGTTTACTGGCATCAACCAGCACGCACCTCTTTAATTTATTAATATCTATTACACAAAACAATTCTAAAGCCTAAAGTTGAATTTCTTTGGGTAAAAACTGCCATGGCAGCATTACACCGAAGAGCTCCAAAGCAATTGACACCATTACGTATTACACAACGGGCCCATGCAGGCAATGAAGTAGACAAGTTCCCTTGTTTGTTTATCCATTAATGATAAATATCCATTTACTGAGGGCAAAATTAAATGAAGTGCTGCTTGACACTGAGTTCATTAATCTGTAGCGAGGAACAGTGGGAGAGTGGTTATTGAGAACATGGCTCCCTGCTGTTAAGTGATTCTAGTTGGCTGGCATAATGATGTTAGTTTTACATTAACTTGATAATATTCTCTCCCAGAGGTGCTGCAAAGTATGCTTCCATCAGGAAAGACTGTGATGAAACTAATTTTTAATGATGTTGACAGTGTGCTTGATAATAGAAGTTTCTTTCTGGATATGTTTTTTAAAAATTACAAAAACAGACTAAAGGGAAATGGCTAATAAGAACTATCTCTGCTGCTAGGGTACCCTAATCCTAACATTATTAAGCATTTTTTTTAAAATAAATTAACAGTACTACATCATTCATCTTACCATTGTTACTATAAACAGCATATATACCCCATAGCAAAATAACTTAGCAACAGCAGTTGCACAAATGCAAAAATGACTGGGCAAAAGTGCCATTCATGGGCGAGCTCCAAAGAGAAAACCACTGTTGACCAAAAGAAACACAAAGACTCACATTTGTCACACATTCTGTGGACTGACAGGACACAGAACAGTTAAAGTCTTTGGAATGTTGGAGTCCCATTACATCTAGCATAAACCTAAAGAGCATTCATAAAACAGTCAAACACGGTGTTTGTAGAGTGATGGTCTGGGGCTGCTTTGCTGCTTCAGGATCTAGACGATTGATGGAACCATTAATTCTGCTCTCCATCGAAAAATTCTGAAGATGATGTCCTGCCATCAGTGGCATGACCTTAAACAGGCCATTGATGCTCAAAAATGTGGCTGAATTAAACCAGTTCTGAAAGTAAGAGTGGGCTAAAATTCCTCCACAGTGATGTGAAAGATTATTGCCACTTACAGCAAACACTTTTTTTACTGAAAAGGTGGCACAAGAAGTTATTAGATGTAGGGTGCTTTTTGTTTTAATAGATTTGGATAGTTTTTTTTTCCCTTAATGAATAAAATCATCATTTAAAAACTGCAATTTATGTTTATTTGGGTTGTCTTTGTCTAATTTTAAAATTAGTTTGACAATCTGAAACATTTATGTGTAACAAATATGCAAAAAAATATCCATTGCAACACAACATTTACGGATATGTTCAAATGGACTCGCTACAACATTTGTTTGATTCGCCACTGGTTCAGGCAAGCTGCACTATTTAGAGTCTATCAGTCACAATACAAACACTTCACAGCATCCATTCACTTTTGTCAGAATGAGCAATGCTCATGTCATATTCTTCAGTTGCAAGTACCTTTCGCTCAGTTCACCATTCACTGAAAACACAATAACGTGCTTTTGAGCACATTCATGCACAACTCAGCGCCACTCTGGTGAATTCAGGGTAGAACAGAAACTATTAATTAATCTGTCACATTCAAAACCAAATCCTTTGTGTCACTGGAGCCAGCAGGTGACCAAAAACCACACACATACAAATTTCCTGTGCTTCACTGCAGTCCCCTTCAACAGGCTCCCCTTTTAGCAAGGTTTGTTACTGCTCCAGAGAGGGAGACAGAGGCCCCCCAGTACTCTGGCTAAATGGCCTCTCTGGTTCATAGCAGGTTGTTCCTCTCCATCATACAATTAATGCTTTACTGCCAGGTATGCAGGTCACCAGTGACAGCACTATTATAACATTATGTAAATTGATGGCTATTATTTATTCCAGGAAAATGACTTGTTTATCTCTGAAGAGCAATCGCATATTTAATGAAGTGATAAAAAGCAAAGTGGGGGGTTTCTGTAAGACATTCACCTCAGTCTTGGACAGTGGACATGAAACACTTTATGTATAAAGGCTAATTTACACCGTCTTTGAAATCTGGTTTCAAAGACAGTGTTACATCTATGTCAGTTTTTGAGAGCAGCGCTCAACGGTGTAAATATAAAGTTGCTGTGTTGCAGTGTTGCAGAATGAGAGGCCTGAAGGATTCACACCAGACCAATGACCGTTTTTAGGTCAAATCAGAAACTGAACGCCTTATTAATCCCATGGGGGTAAATTGTTTTGTTACAGATGCTCAATCTGTAAGATGGCCATTGCACCAAGTTGTCCGATTAGCACTGGGACCGTTACTGCTGTCACCCTCCACATCTTCTTGAGCTCTTCTCTCAGCCCTTTCTTGGCTTCTCGTGTTCCATTTTGCTGATATTGCTATAGTTCGGTATCACTATATCCATCACTACATCCATCTTCCTCTGCTTGTCCACCACTACTATGTCTGGTTGGTTAACCAGCACCAGTTTGTCCATCTGTATCTGGAAGTCCCACAGGATCTTAGCTCAGCCTTCATTGAGATCATTCTCAACCACCCTAAGGAGCATGTCCCATTTTGACCTCGGGACTTCCACACATGTTTTCTGTATACTATGCTGACCACTTGGTCATGGCGTTCCATGTATCCCCTGCCTGCTAGCATCCTACACTCTGCAGTAATATGCTGGATTGTCTCAAGGGCATCTTTGCACAGCCTGCACCTGGGGTCTTGCCTGGTGTGGTAGACCCCAGCCACCCCTGCCATGATTAGTGCTTCTGTGCTGTCTTTCACTCCAGCTTTGTCCAGCCACTGGTAGGATTTCTGGATGTCAGCCACTTCTTGTACCTGCTGGTGGTACATAACGTGCAGAGGCCTGTTCTTCTATCATGGTTCCTTTCCCTGTTACTCTTCTTTCTCGGATTTCTGATGCCTGAGGTATTTCACAAGCACACAGTCAGTAGTGGCCATCTTCATGATGTGTTCATGGATCTTTACTGTTACTGTTCCTGAATAGTGATTCAATCCAGAAACACCTTATTTTAACATATAAAACATATAAAATTATATATTTGCGTGTGTGTGTGTGTGTGTGTGTGTGTGTGTGTGTGTGTGTGTGTGTGTGTGTGTGTGTGTGTGTGTGTGTGTGTGTGTGTTAAAATAAGGTGCAATATAAAATGAAATAATCAAAAACTTAAACAATAATCTGTATAATATAAACCAGATGTTACAATTGAAACTACTCCAGGTGTCAAAATTTTGAGTCACATGTTGGGTTAGCTAACCAATGTGTGAAGCTCTTTACAAAAATGTCAGCCTCAAGATCAAAGATGAACAAAAGCAGGCACAGTGAACATAATCCCAGAGGTTTTCAATCATGTGCTATTGAGGCTCAAGAGTCTGCCGGTTTCCGTTCCAGCCAACAGTGAACACTGCAGCAGCTGATTTCACTGATTACAGTTTCAAACTGAGTCGCAGAGCATGTGATTTTTCAGTGTGTACAGTCTTTAGCACTTTTTCATGCACATGAGAAAAGAAATAGAGAAATGGCAAAATATTCAGCTTGTATATCAATGGAACAAGATATGTCAATAGATTCTTTTGTAAGTCACTGTCAGCATTTGTCATATCGCCATTCATTTCCTCTGGATGTCTGTTCCTGTAATCTAACTCCTCTGACACTTCAGACCTGCCGTTCACACCTGTTCTGTTTTCCTACTGATAGAATCCCCTCTTTGCTTACCTGCCTCCACTTCCCCAATCAAACTTAATATCCCCAATCAGGCTGTGACAGACTATATGTTGCATGTTATTGAAAAAGTCAATACTTACAACGCTGTGCAAAAGTAATTACTAGAAAATCTAACTTCCAAGGAGCCAGACATTTTATTCATTTTTACGTGGTCTTGAGCATTAGTTCTGGTTTTTTGCACCGACAAGGTGATTCCCAAACAGTTAATTAGCCAAAAAACTTGGCATATCTCAGGATGGTCTGCTGTGTGTGATTGTAAAATTGGAGGAGACTGAACTAGCGGGGTCCCAGAAAGTTCATTATATTCTTCTGGATGTTGTGTTGCATAAGTTGAGGGTAAAAAAAAAAGAAGTGGCAGGTCTGAAATTCGCAGAACTCAACATTGTTGAAGCAGTGTGGGATCCTCTTGACAGAGAACAGAAAAGAAGGCAGCTAACATCCAAAGAAGAGCTTTGAATGTCCTTCAAGAAGCCTGGAGAAGTATTCCTGATGACTACTTAAAGAAATGACAAGAAAGCTTGAATAAGAGCGTTCAGACTGTGTTGAAGAATAAAGGTGGTCACACCTTTATTCTGGTAGAATTGTAGGTGGTAGAATCGTACAAACTGTGTTTTTAACCTATACATTTTATTTTCACTTTTTTTCTAGCAAAATATAAAGAAATTAAAAGTGACTCAAGGCTTTTGCATTGTTCTGTAACTGTCTAGCATAAAACACTTTCTTAATTTTGTACTAATTGAAACCTCCATCATTTAACATGCCTGAGTGTGGGAACACTATGTGAGTATAGCAAAACTTATTCAGGAAAAGCTTTGACATTTACAGAAACTTCAACAACACAAGTGAGTATTGGTGTCTTTGTTCAGTCGTAAAGTAGTAACAATAATGAAAAGAAGAGTGGAGGTCTTTGTACATCAAAACACTGCAGTTCAATCACTCATTGTTAAGGTACAATTAAAGTTAGGTATTATAAATGGTCACTATGCATAAATAAGCTAAATGTTATTAAATGTTACAAACTATACGCTTAGATACTTTGTTTAATAATCCATCTATGACCTTAACATCCATTTCCATTTTCTCTAAATATATCACGCATTATTTTCCACATACAAAATAAACATAAAAATAAAAAACTTCAAGACGTTTGGACGAATAACCCATGGTTTTTACCTCCCCTTCCCTCTTTCAGTCAAGACTCACATGTTTGTTGACCTAAAGCTACAAACACCAACAAATTATTTTGAAAGTATAAAGGTCAAGGCGCAATTTTACGCCTATCCTCCCTGACTTACAGGACAGCTGTCACTTCGAGACATGTTTATTTCGAGTGAAATCTGCCTGCAGCGAGCATATCATTGCCCTCTCTATAAAAATAATATAATCTAAACAGTGTCCTTGCCGATTACATCATTAGGGCAAGTCATGTATGTTCAAAATCGGACTAACTCATCACCTGGACATAAAGCCAAATATTCATCTCGAAGCAAAATTCGTATGTGTGTTCAAAGAGACTGTCCTCCTAAGAAAACAGTGAGCATCAGTGCTTTCAGTCAGCTGTCAAGTAAGGGTTGACTGTGACATTGTCAGCTGCAAAGTCACGAAGACAGGATGTTGGGTCAACAGATAGGGTCTGACACAGTACTTCTTTTCACTGAGAACTTGGTAAAGGACATCTCACATAATGATACGCTTGTTCCTACTGTCATTATTTCACAACTGCTGTTCCAGGAGAAGACTGACAGCCTTTCCAGTGATTATTCATTACTGGAATAAAACACGGAGTTATGCTTTTTTCATCGAGAGACAGCTGGTTGAAATCATTTTCTTAAGAGGGTAAAGGTTTTATTTAAGATAATTAAGATAATCATATACTGGCTATAGCAATAGTTAGATCATATGGGTCAAAGTGGGTAGGAGGGCACCGTGGAGAAATGACTCACTTTGAAATGAGTTGCATAATAATTTCTGGTGTGTGCTCCATTGGATTTTCTTTGTGGGCAGACTGTGGTCAGCTAACCCGTGTTTAGGCTGCAGCTGGTTCTATTTAGTCAACAACATTCAGCAATATATAAGTAGTATAATAACTGAGTCAGCTATCCAGAAGGATGAAGGTGGAATATGGCAAGTGTGTAAAGAACATCATTATATTTATATACATACTATACTTCATATGTACCACCATTTAATTCTGTGTCATAATAGGTCACATCCTCTTCCAAACTATTTCACTATAAGGTCTCGGCTCACACATTTTATTAGTATCATGACTGTGCATGTCATTCTTCTGACATGTTGCATATTTCATAGAAAGGAAAAATTGCAAACCATCACCCTACTCATTGTTATGATAAACGTTTCAGCTAAAATATGCTGAGTGCTGCCTTGAAAAGCATGAGATGGAATAAAAGCAACAAAAGCTAAAAAGGAAATGTTTCCTGCCTTTTCCATAGCCCACATAAGGACTCAAGTGCACAACAAAACACTATAAATCATACTGTCAGTCTGCACACCAAGATGAATTAGAATTTGAGTCTGTGACAGGAAGACAACAAGCGTGTTTGTGTGATAAAGGTGGACATGTGTGAGTGGTCATGTAATATGTTTTGGTCTCTATATTAAGTGTGTGTGTGTTTGTGTGGCCTGGGGGGTCCTTTTGGGGACAAACTCCCCATCCCCTTGAGCTTGTAGGTATTTATGAGACTCAAAATGTGGCTTTATTGTCAGGGCTACAATTAGGTTATGGTTAGGGTCAGGCATTCATTTTTAATGGTTAGGGTAAGCAGCCAGCTAAGTGTTACTAAAAAAAACACACAGTTTCTTCCCATTTATTTGGATAAATCTATTAAAAATTCCAAAGATAAAATAGTTTGAAAGGTATAAAATAGTGTTTTTACACCAACAAGGTGATCCCCAAAGAGATATTAGCTGAAAATGTGGCATAGCTCACAATGGTGTGTCCTTAAAAATGGAATGCAGTGGGGTGCCAGTTATCTCAGTGGGTGAGCAGGTGACTACATGCAGTGGCCTGGGTTTGAGTATGAACCACCTCCCTTTGAAGAAAGAGAAGGGGAAGACTTGCATGACATGTGTCTTTTTCCTTCTCTCTCATCCATTTTTTCTGTCTATTTTCACTGCTCTACTATTGAATAAAGGCAAAAAAAAAAAAACAACAAAAAAACTAATCTATAAAAAACAACAGGATGAAATTGCACAAGTAGGGAGCAGAAGAAGAAGTGGTAGGCCTAAAAAAACAAAAACAATTCTCAGTACCGGATGAACAGTAACTGAAAATTGTATCTTTAA
This sequence comes from Pelvicachromis taeniatus, assembly GCA_015108175.1. NCBI lineage: Eukaryota > Metazoa > Chordata > Actinopteri > Cichliformes > Cichlidae > Pelvicachromis > Pelvicachromis taeniatus. The sequence goes on along the minus strand of VURO01049216.1, from coordinate 7,067 downwards.
GGAATAGGGGAAATTTCAGCAAAGATCTGACACAGGACCTGAGAGATGCATCTGGCCCTTGACTTGATCCATGGATCATCAGAAATGGCCTCCATGGAAGACTGGCTGTCCAGACGCCAATTTTACGGAAGAGTAACAGGGAGAAAAGGCTGATGTATACCAAATTACACAAGAACTGGACTTTAAATTTGTGGCAACAGGTCTTACAAAGTGATCTAAATCTAATCTTGAATTTTTTTTGTTCAAATCATGAACCCTATGTACAGAGGAGGTCCGGAGAGGTACAACACTGAGTGTCTACAGCCATCTGTAAAACATGGTAGGGAATCAGTCATGGTTTGGGACTGCATTTCAATCAGTTTTATTGAGAATTTTGCATAATAGCATAGTGTGACAAATACATGACTTTTATGCACACAAATTACAAGACTAGACTGATTTAAAAATGTGTTCATGTAACTTTAAAAAAAACAAAATTAATGATTTCATGAATAAACTGCGTGTGTGTGTGTGTGTGTGTGTGTGTGTGTGTTGTGATGATGGACCACAAAAAATATGCAAAAAAGTGCAAAAAAAATTGCAATGTGGTTAATTTGATGCTGACATATTTCAAAAGGAAACCAAAATATGATAGGTGTTTAATCCTTGTGCACACAGTTTGTCTTGGTGGGAAACTGTTGTTTAAGGTGGTTATTCACTTTGATTACAGCAGCTTTTGCGTGCAAACATGTTAAAACTGTCTGTCCTGTGAATTCTTACTCAATTACTCAGATGCAAAGCAAGTTCACAGGGTCATGAGGAAATTAAAACTAGAACAGGAATGACAGGATATGATTATTTTCTTTAAATAAAAGCAAAAACAATATAAAAAACATTTCTACATATACCAAGGTAATAAAAATAAACCATTTCTCACTCCCTTCTTTAGCAAGCCTTTAAGCATCAACACCATTTATTATGATTTTCATTTGCAGCAATTGTCACAGTGCAGTGCCGACACACGTTTGCTTTTTGGGGTTTTTTTTGCAAAAACCCAGACACAGCAAATCTATTTTCCCCTTCCCCCTCCTTTTCAAATACTACTGTAATGAATTGGCATGAATGACAAGAAGGTAGTGTAGTAAAAAAGCCCTTTTTCTTGTCTCCATTAGCAGGTCCTCTGTTTCCACAGAGGCATCAAAGAGAGAGGAGCAGGAGAACGCAGGAGGGACAGGGGGAGGCAGGCTGCAAGCTTCAAGCTGCACAGAGAGATAAAGACCAGACATATCTGCGTGTGTGTGTGTGTGTGTGTGTGTGTGTGTGTGTGTGTGTGTGTGTGTGTGTGTGTGTGTGTGTGTGTGTGTGTGTGTGTCTAAGGGATTAGGCTGACTTTGACTGGCTCTGCTCCATTGTGACAGCGCCTTCTACGAAACTGCACACTGCCACATGATGGACATGGCTTGGAATTGCACAGATAATGTCTTCCTTTCTCTCTCCATTTCACTCTTTCTCCCTCTCTCCCTCCCTCTGGCTTGCACTCTTGCTCTCTTCCCTCTTTCCCCTCTCTTAAACACACACACTATACGCGATGATGTCTTAGCCTTTACACTTGAGTTTTGTAAATTTGTGAGCCTTGAAAAACATGCCCTGAACGTCGTTGGTGCTCAAAACTGTTCAATCATATATGCATTTGGTGATTTCTCTATGTGGTTTTTTTTGTTGTTGTTGTTATGTGCTCTAGATTTGTAAGTGCTGATGCAATAAAAACAAATGCAGAATGCACACTAATCATTAGAGAAAATGTCTGTATCTGTAACAGTAATAAAGCATCAGTATAAATAAAAGCTTACCAGGGCAGATCAAGGACCACTAGAGAGGAAGAGCTTCACATTTTAATAACCTCCATGTAACAGAAAAATGCATGGCGCAAACACTCTTAATTACCTTATGTGTCCTTTGTACATATTATATATTGTTTTACCTCTTAATGCTATTTATGTTTTATGCAAAGCGCCTCAAATGACCTTGCTGTTAAAGGGTGCTGGAAAATAAACCTGGCTTGTCATCTAAAATGGGTTAGTCAAATAAAAGATAAACATAGCTATCATGTTGAAAAAGTCAACATAGATGGTTTAGTGTGAAGTCCCACTGAATACAACATGAAGTTAATTTCATAAACTATGGTCTGGTTTATTGTCAGAAAACATAAATCAGGGAACTCTATAGCATGGGCCCATCTTCTGAACGATAAGTCACTATCTTATGAGTATGCATTGTCTCTCTGTTTCTTGGTGCCTCGCTTGTGATGTCTGGTTTTAAAACAGCTGCTCCCTTGTCACACGAGGTCACCACAGCATATGGCTGTACATGTTTGATTTGGCAGTTTTGTGATGCCCTTCCTGATGCCACCCCTAAAAGGATTTGTGTCCCCAGCTGGAATCAAACCTTTCACTTGGCGAGCAAATGTGTAAACCACTATGGAGCCACACATTAGGACAGCTACAGTAGCAGTGGCCAAAATGCTTAGTTAAAAGATTTGGAAATTGCAGATGTTACACTGATCTTTTACATACGGTCTAGGATTATAGTCTATGGTGCAATTAAATTTGTATAGAGATGAGGTCTCAGCAGATACATGGGTCAAACACATTTGACTGGGAGACTGGGGTTTGTGTCTTGTTTGAAACCAAAAGTTAATAAGGCAAGCATGGCTTTTCCCTGAGTTACAAAATTATGACATGACAGCAACTTAGCTAAAACTAGCAAAACTAGTTATGGCAACATCAGCTTGTGCAAAACACTATGCAGAGGAGAGTGAAGGAGCAAGAGGAGACAAAAAAGGGGACAGAGAGACGTCAACTAAGAAAGGATTGAATTACCCTGTAGGAAAAAACACAAAAAAAGAAAAAGGAGTAATCGTGACCTTGTAAAGACATCAATAAGTTAAAAAAAAAAAAAGTAAATCCCTTTTGCCTTTTTTCTGAGTACAACAGCATTAGGCATTACTTTACATCCTGCTTTAGGACTTTTCTTCTTCTTTTTTCATCGGTGTAAATGACATAAGCTCATTTCTCTGGTCAGAGTTTTAATATTTGACTAAAACTCCTGCTAAGTCCTTCCATGCCTGACCATCCTAATTAGCTTCATCACTAAATGAAATCAGCAGTGACACACACTGTAATAATTCTGCAGCATATACCATGGAGCTGCAGGGAGGAGCTGCATGGTTACACAAGTAAAGTATTTTTGCCTTTTCCATTTAGTTTCCCCTCTTAAATGAGGTGGTTTTCCAAACAAAGTAGGTTAAATGGAGCTTCAGGAGATTACCAATGAATGACTGTGTTATTTGAGTCATATGTTATGAAGGACAAGCTCTAAGTGCCAATATTTACCATGAAGAAAAGCATTTGAAGCTTTAATATAGAATTACAAGACTTAAATTTAACCGATACTTCAGCTTCTGCTTCCTTAGTGGTGTAAAACTGGTCATGTATTTGTTGATTAAATATTAAGATTTCATATTGTATAACCATGGGCTAAAAAGTTTTGTTTTACTATCAGTTTTAAAAATTGATCATTAAAATTTTTTTCTAATATACTTTGGTGTTCTTTTCTTCTTTTGAGGGGGGATAAAGCAAATGTTATGGTAAGTGCAAATTGTCACGTATTATCTTTTAGTGTT
>VURO01049215.1:0-10527 GCA_015108175.1 Pelvicachromis taeniatus | reverse complement strand
AGACGGAATTGTCGCGGAAGTGAGAGGGAAAGAGGACCCAGGCGCGGTTTTTAGACTGAGGTTAAAAGACAGTGCGTTTATTTACAGTGCTTCAAAACGTATTCCAACAGTTCACAAATAATTCAGTTCCCAATTGTGCTCCTCCTTTGCTCCCGAGTGTCTCCTTGTCTGTGGTAGCCCAGTGCACGAGTGGTGCTCCCCGAAACTTCTCTCCGCCCGACTCTCCAGGAGAGGACATAAAAGAGTTGAAAATCACAGTTAACAGGTTCGCTAGCCGACAGTTCCAGTTCACTGGAATAATCCCACTTCGACGGTCGCTGCATCCAGCTTAAATGCCGCTGGTCGTAGATGACAGCTGATTGGAAACAGCTGATGAGGGATGAGTTGCTCTAACTGAAAAACCGAGGGGCTGAAGGACCGCCCTAAAGCTTTGTCTGCTTTATCATCATTGTACAGGAACCATAATTAAAAAAACAAACAAACAACAACACCAAAAAACCCCATCAAGTTATATTCAGTTATTTAATTTAATAAAACAAAATAATTTCACCATATTGTAAGCATAGATCAGTTGACGGGGGACCCAATGACTTCTTACCAGGAGACCACTAAAAAACACGCGAGTCTACTTTGGCTTTGCCTTTCACACACCAAAGCTACGAACATCCTTTTATATTGCGGTCTATGAAGCAAGCACACACAGACACTAATCTGTTGCCCATTGGTCTTTGCCTGATTTCTTCTCTCTGTTTAGAATGGCATTATCAGACGTTCATTTATAATGTGATTGTAATTGTCTCCTTCTGTTATTTCAGTGAGATTGCAATGAAGTTATATATTGCCCTATCAGTGCAATCTCAATGAGCCTTTCCTCTTATTGATAGCTGTGAATGTTACACACAAGGCAGCAAGAAAAATCCAAGTGACGAACCCAATCGATCAAAATGAGCTGAGCTGGAGCGCTCCGATGGCAGCTTGTCCTCTCTGAACTTGTAAAGGCAACGGCTGAGCACAATAATACAATCTGACTGTTGTTGCAAGAACTGTTTTCCTGAGGGGAATTTCCTTTGACAAAGTGAAGATTTGAAAACAAATCCTCTTTGGGGGGCGGTTGGGATGTTTTTTTGTGGGCATGTGATGAAATCTGATTCTCTCTGGGACAGAGGCCTTTGGGATTTGGGGTTATATTTGATCCTGAAACATCTGAACTGGTGGTATAGTTATTTAAATGTCCACTTATCTTCACATAGACGTTTCCATTTGTGTACCAAATTCCACATCTCTGTTACAAACCAACATGCTATTTTCAAAATGGCTGCCAGGAAAGGAGCCTTACCTGGGAGTGCGCTGAGGCTTTGAGCAAGCTTCAAGCTCAAGGTGATTGACTGCTGACGGTGAATGCAAATTGACAGCAACAAAAGATCTGCTTTTGTTCTTTAAAATAATACTTCAGACAATCGCAGGTTTTTTTTTTTTTTTGTTTTTTTTTTACAGAAGGCCATTTGAGGAGGCACACACTGTACTACCATCAGACTGTTGAGGTCACTGGGGACAAACCGAGAAGCTCAGAGGATCATGCTATGAAATTGAAACAACAAAAAGAACACGTTGTAACCGGCATCAAAATTAAACACATGCGTGACACACTTAGTTTCACAGGATGTCAGCCATAACATACCCCTAAAAACTTAACAAAGTCATGAAAACATGCTGACTCTGTGGATTATCTCTGAGAAGTGAGCAGGATAACAGGTGAAACTATATATGGTATTCTAAGCAGGCACTGGAAAAGCAGATTATGCATTGGCAGGATTTTTGCAGCCTCCTTGCCAAGCACAATACTCGACATAATGAGAAACACTTGTTTCGGCATGAACAATCCACCGAGCCACACAGCATTCGAAAGGAACCGAGCGAGCTCATGTTTTACTGTGTGTCATTAACGCTGATTATTTTCGGTGGCCTTGGCTCGCAGCCACAGACTTATCCCAATGCAACATCTCCTATAAAAATTAATGGCTTTATAAATGCTCTCGAGGTGTAGATCGCGAGCGGCGCACAGCAGGTAGTCTATACGGTAGAGCATTTTTGAGGAGGAAACAAAACATTTCAAAGGAAATGAAGAGAGAGGGCTGCAATACAAGACATATTCATAAGTGCTTCACAGGAAACCAGCTTTTCTTTTTATTGCTGTCTTATGATGAATACTTTCTCTTGTGGAGCCCATCTAACACGAGATACTGTTACTGACAGAACCAACGAATAAACAATGTGTTTCTGTGAGACCAAATGCTGTCCAAGCGAAACAAATGAAACATTAAAAAAAAAGCCATAATAAAATCACAGCTTCTTCTTTCTAATCACAAAACCCTTTGCATGTTGAATATGAAAAAGAAGAGGAATGGCTAAGGACAGTCAGTGTATCGGGGGGTTCTGTGATGCCAAAGGTTAATGCTCTTCTTTCCATCTCTTATGAAACAGTACTGTAACTACACCACTGGGATTTTAAAGTGAATGCATCTGTTGGGTAGGGATGAGGAAATCTGCGTGGCAATAATCCTTCAACCAGAAACAAAGAGACCCATACACAATCCTCTCGTGTCTGTTTATTCGAAGTCCATTTCAATTCTGTTGTTTAAAAAAAGAAAAAAAGCCAGCTAAACTGAAAATAAAATACGCTTTAAAAGTTTCTTGTTTGGCTGTGTATCTCAGCAGTAGGGTACAAAGAGAAGAATTAAATGGCAGAGGGTTTTATTGACAGGGCTGTATCCATGGAGGTTTAGAGAGGTCTGTTTTCTCTGACTAGGCTGAACCCATTAACACTAGCCAAGTGGAGAAAGACATTTTTTTCCCCCAGTGCTTGGAGTTCGTTATCTTCAAGCTACACTTTGGGGAATGAATCAGGTTTTATATTTTGAAGCTCCATGTTTCTTTATCTGCTTTATCTGCCACAAAACTCCTAGCGTTAGCAAGAAGTCACACCACCGCCCAGCTGTAGTTAGCAATAGTAATTGTTAGTTATAGCCTCTGGAAGAAGGACAGGGGGAGCCAAAGTACATGGTGGTTTGGTCTGGACTGCATCACGATGAATTCAGTTTTAACCACAGAATCTGACCCGTACGTCATAACCACTGCAGTCACTTCACAAAGCGTGCATCTTTGAAAGGTCAAGTTGACACGGTCGTGTTTTCATTTCTAATGAAACGGTGATGTGCTGAAAATCTCTTTTTGCAATTTACTGGCTCCAAAATACAAAACACGTTTGAGTTATTCTTATTAGTCTCATTTCATCAAGGCCTACTTTTTTGGCAGGTAGTTTGGTGTGGACCTCTTCTAAATCCAGTTGTTATTGGTTTTAGGCTAGTACTTACAGATGACGACAAAAGAGACTAAAGAGAATCTCTGATGGTATACTGTCTTTCAGTAAGACAATGCCAAACTGCACTTCGATGGTCGCTGCATCCAGCTTAAATGCTGCTGGTTGTAGATGATTTGGATGATTGGAAACAACTGGCCGAGTGATGAGACGCGGGAGGACCGATGACAGCACGGAGGTTTTTTTTTTTTTTTGAGCGACGTTCCAGTCACACTCCATACCAGTTGGTGGCGGTAATGCACCATTCAGTTGTTTGCCAACCGCCAATAAGATTTACAAAAAAGAAGAAGAAGACAGCGCGGAGGGACTTCCGGGTCGAAGGTCGCCCGGCTACTATTGGAGACCGGCATCTATTTGTCGTGACATGTTTTCAAATCGCCGTTTATTAGAAACTGGCGTTTAAAAGAGACAGGCTACTAATGGAACATATACGGTATCAGTTAAGATATCATTGTGAAAAACCTTCAGAGATGTTGAATATGCCATGGCTTGAACTCAGTATTCTGAATTGTTCACTCAGTTGTGCACAAACAATCTCTTCATCTAACTTTCAGACAGAAAGCAAACGGGGAAAATGTTCCTCAAGCTCGACACAGTATCGCAATCACATTTACCCAGCAGACTTACTATTTATGTCCTGCTATGAATAATGAATTATTTTAACTGCTTTATCTAGATGTTGTGCAGGTTCAGAAAGATTCAAGTAAAATTCAGCTGCTTTGTTATTGTAAAAGACAGACGGGAAGTAAAAGGTGCCGTTAGCGCAGCTTTATTTGGAGCCTCTATCCTGACCACGTTAGACCTTCATGTTATATAGGCTAAACAGCTTTTTTAACACTCCTGCATAGCATCACACTGACCAGATGTGGTCTTTAAGTAGGCCATGCTAACAAAACATTAGAGGATCAGGGTGACAATCCTGTGAAATAGCTAATCCCACAGGCTTTCAATGAGTGGCTGCCTGTCTGATCTGCTGCAGCGCACAGACGCCACATCACCAATCCATGTGTGCGTTGTATTGGCAGACGTTGTATTGGCCTCTGAGAGTCTACAACCTGAAAACCTGGCAGAGTTTTTTTAATCGTGCTCACCATAAGGTGCAAGTGTGCTGAAAAATAGGTGGTAACTAGTCACACCTGCCTTCAGACACTCACACATGCAAAACTTCTGCTTCTATATATAAATAAGAAGCTCTCAGCTTGGATGTTCAAGCTAAGAGACTGGCAGTAAAACATATCGCCATTCTACTCTGTCTGTTCAGAAGTAAAAGTGCTCGCAGTCCTTTTGTCCGAGTATGCGTGTCTTTGTGCATCTATGTGTGTATTTGATTGCTATGCTAAAGGCGCAACAATAGATTATGCTTTTAGCACAACCTAGAATGCCATAGGTTTGCTGAGTAGAGCAGTGAAAAAGCTACAACATAAATGGCAAAAATATGTCGATTCTAAACTTATTTCACAAGACAAAAAAACCCTGAGTCCTAATTAAGAATGCATTTCTTAATTATGTGCTGCAACCCACTCAGGCACTGGGAGATCATGCAAGCACCACACATAAAGGCCCAGTGGATCTGAACCCAGGAACTTCCTACTGTGCGACAACGCTAACCACTGCATCCAACATGCTCTCTCTTATTTAGACAAATTATGATTCATTGCTGTGTTTAATAAACAAACAAAAGCTAAATGAATAGACCTGCTATACTGCAAAAATAGCAGTCCCCAGTGGAGCTGCTAATGTAAAGATGTTGATCCTCTCACCTTATTTTTTACAATATACAATATACTGCAGTACCAGTGCCAGTGAGATCTGCTCTAATAGAGAGCGAGCCATGGCAGCCACGTTTCACACCACGTTTCCATCCTCATGGTTTGAAATTAACAGCATAAGCCCACAGGTATCACACGTCCTACAAGGATCTCAGTGGCTAATTCAAAAGACAGCAGGCCTCCTCTTGACTGTCAACAGCAAGCCTCTAATCTCTGCTGCAGACCACTCACTGCTGCACAAGGACAGATAAAGATTCCAGTTTTAAAATGAGATTTGAAAAGAAAAGGAAAGTGTATAAGCTGCAGGCGGGGCTACATTTGTGTATTTACTTTGGCTGCTTGCTGGATCTGCCACCGGTGGCTGTGGGGACACACTGTATTCTGGCTCATATGAGAGTAGCTGGTAGAAGCAGGGGAGAGGAAATGACAGACGCATGAGAACTGTGAAGTCGCAGCACAACACAAAATAAAAACAACAAGGAGAAATGAAAACAATCAAAACTAACACGCTAAGCTTTGCACAATTTATACCATATATGGGCTCATGTGAAGCTTTCGGAGCCTCTGAACACGTGACAGTCGTATACCGCCGGCTAAAAAACATTTTAAACTTCTCAGGCTTTTAAGGCTGCTAACTGTTCAGAGATACACTCACAAGGCATCCTTTCTTGATTCTCCCCAGTACCCTTAATGATGAGATAAGCTATCAATAAAGATGCAGTTTTTGGACAGGCAGAATCCCCCCTCTCACAAATTTCTGATGCAAAGCCAGTGATTTTGCTCTACAGGCAGACCTGAAACCACTCAGTTTAGAACAGAGCTTCATGGGTTATTCCTATCAGGCTTTCAAGGAGTAAAGAGTGAACAGAGCCTCACGACCTGCTGCAGCAGGTGAACAGCCCGAGTCTCAGCTTCTGTAATGACAAACATCCATCTTAGTTATGTTCTTTGCCGAGGTGACCTCTGACCTCCTTGAGGCAATTTAGTGCAGGTGGATTGTTCCATTCACTGTGAGAAACAAATATTATTCCACCATCTATTACCAAGTATTTATGATCGCTCTGTACCTGCCTGCAGGGAGAGAAACCGGATCCTGCACTATCAGGTATCTCTGAACTCCCATGAAAGACCCCCACACCTCCCGCTGCTATTGACCAGCCGGGTTCGCTCAGTCACCTGCTTTGCCTGTCAGGAACAGATAGCCCAGACTGATGGACACCCAGGGCCATGACTAGTCAAACTACTTCCCTTCACATTTTTCTGCCAGTAACAGAAAGGCCACTGGACGAGGGAGGAGTCCTTGTTAGCTTTTTCGGGGGATTTTTGAACACGCAGCAACCCGGGCCATCAAACTGAGCGCAGATCACGCCTCCGGCCTCGTTCTGAGATGTTAATCATCAAAGCTCTCAGCATCCACTGAATTTAATAAAGACATCAGGGCATTTGTTGGAAAGATTACACATCTAAAACCACAATTAGAAAAGAAAAAAAGAAAACATTAACAGGCACTCACCAAAGAGGGTTATGACTCACAGTTTTCATTTCTAAATATCAAACAGAAGGTGATGATTTAAGCAATCAAACTGGCAAACGCAGAGATGTTGTGCAAGCCCGACTGAAGATGTTAGTCTCGAGATTGCGTTTAAAGATGCAGACATATTGTGAAGACTTCTGCTGCGCTGGCAACCGCGGGCTCCATTAAATATGTGACAGAACTGAAAGCAGACATGGTGTTTTGACTAAAAGCACAGGATTACTCTAATTCTGAGATAATTGGGGAACTACAAAAAGAGACAGGCTACAAGAACAGATCCAAGAGAGTGCAAAGAGAGGGCTTAAACTGCTTTCTGTGTACCTATATTTACATCCACATGAATGCAAAAGTATATGTTGTATCTTTGCAGCCCTGTCATGTTGTTAGCAAATGCAAAAGACATTTTCCAAACTTACCTGGTTATTTGGGTCATTTCCCCCTAAATCTAATAACTGGTTGTGCTGCACGTGGCAGCTAGAACTGTAATCAAGTGTTTGGGATAATTGCAAATGAATCTTTCATGTCACTGCGGAAGAATTTTGTCCCAGTCTTCTATGCAAGAGAAGCCACACTGGAGAATTTTCTACCATGAATTGTGTCTTTAAGGTCGTACCAAAGCATATCAATTTGATTTGAGTCCAGACTTTGACTTGGCCCCCCAAATGTAAAACATATATTTAATAAAAGAAAAAAAAAGAAAGCAGGAAGGTATGAAAAAGCTTTTTCACAGCACTGCATGTAGAACATGGGCAAGTCTACAGGAAGAAGAGCAAAAACAGCAGTCTGTAAAGTTACAAGAAACCGTACAGATTAAACACATAATACACAATATAAAGCATCACTGCTGAAGCCACTGTGGAAATATGTATCTAGCTATAGTACAGTGTTTGAATGTGACTTCCGGCAAAGTCCTTTTAAAGTTTGTAGTGAAAGAAAAAAGCCATCTGTTAACAGACTTATAAGTATCACCACACCATCATCACACAAAAGGAGGATCTCACTGCATCCATCCTTAACATAAAACAATGGGTGAGGTGAGCTCTCAACAGGTCTCCACTTAACATCACCAGTTTACCTGAACATCTCTTTAGACTGTGGGGAGTCCATAATAAGGCCACAGCCAACCAGCACATTCATGCCTGAGATGTGCTTCCTGTCTGCACAGCTAACTGTTGAGAAGGTTTACTTGTTGCACGGATATAAAGTCAACAAATATAACGTTTAGGTGTCCTGTTTTAGGATTGTATTCCTATTTTAAGGCTTTAAGAACAATGAAGTGGCTTTACAATTGCCTGCAGCCAACAAATGTTAGAAAAGAATCTATATTTCTTGGGAACAAAAACAAAGCCTATCGATGGCTAAAGTTCATTGATGCTTTTTTTTTTTCCAGGGAATTGATTGCTTCTGTTTTTCTGATGCAGGTTAGGTATGCAGCATAAGTTACCATGGCGATGTGCCCTGGTAAGAAGTGAACCATATTTGTAAGCGTGGAAACCCAGGGTTAAACCTGCCTCATAGCACAGGCAGTGCAGTAGAGTGACAGAAAAACAGACGGATGAATAAACAGCTAATATAACAAATGATTTTCTCACACAGCATCTGTTTCTTTACATTTTCTTTGTCAGCAGCTGCAAAGCACAAGTCCTGATTCCCAGTAGTCACAAAGATTTGGGACACAGCATGTCCTCACATCTGTGATGCAAGCAGTGTTTAAAATACATTTTAATGGGCCATATTTCTGTAAACATGAGGTCTTGGTGATTCCTGCGACACACATGTGTTTATTGAAAGGGAGTCGGGCAGTGTGGCAAATCCTTAAAGGGATCATTCCAAATTTGGATAGAAAGATGATGTCACAGTGGTGTGATCAGGGTCATTATCTTGATTTAGGAACTAAAAATAAGCACCCCTCAGCTTCTAAACTTTCAAATTGGACCCTTTTTGAAAATTATCTTAAAGCTTTAATGAGGAGATATAAAAAAAATGGGCGAACTAGATGGAAAAATGAATCTTAATGGGAAACAAAAAGGTTTCCCACTTTGATGTCTACAGGGCCGTTGTCACATTGGATGGTGTTTACGCTGCAAGGACAGCAAAATTAAAAAGACAGTAAAGCTGACTGCCGGTTGCTTTACTTTGGATGTGCATATGTGTGGAGGCTGCACTCCCTTTCACCACATCAGCAACGCCAATAAAAACCGAAAGAGGAGGAGAAGAGCGGAAACACCAAGCTACAGAAAAAGAAGAGGATGAAAGGAAATATGATAAGATAAGGTGAGGCTAGAATAAAAGTCGAGCAGGAGAAAAAGAGAAGAAGTGGAAAGAAAAGTTGCAGGACAGCAAAGGAAGAGAAATAATGGGTAAGCTAAGAAAAGAAAAAGAGAAGAAAAGGGAGGGATTACGTAAAAAAGAAGTGAAGGAAAGAAAGGCAGAGAGGACGGTAAAACAAGAGGAGAGAACAAAAGGGGGAGAATAGAAGCAAATGAAATAAAAGAAGGAAGGTGGGAAAGAGAAGAGGAAAGGAAACAACATGAGTTAAATGAAAGAAATGCACATGGGACAAGATAAGGAGAGGAGAAAGTGAAGGAAGGAAAGCAGGGAACAAAAAGGGGCAAAGGATGTAGGCAAGGACAAGTGAGGCAAAAGAAGTAAAGGAAGGAGGAAACAAAAGACAATAGGAGATGATAAAATGGTGAGAGATGAAAGGAAGAAATGAATGGGAAAGGATGTGGTGGAAAAAAGAAAGGCCAGATTACAAGAGGAAGAGGAAGAGCAAGAAGGGGGAGAACAGAAGACGTACAAGAAATGGATAAGATGGATCGGAGGAGAGGAAAGGAGGGGTAAAAATAGAAATAAAAAGAAGATAAGAGAGAGCTGATGAGGAAGAGGAAATTAAATATCTGACAACTGAAGACATGGAAAAGACAAGATAAAAAAATATATAAAAGAAGAAGGAAAAAGAAAGGCAAGATGACCAGAGTGAAGAAAAGGAAGCAGACATAACAGTGAAGAAGAAAAGGAAAGGAAAGTATGAAGAAACAAAAGACTGAAGATAAAAGAAGCTATAAGAATGATGAGGGCATAAAGAGGAGAAAAGGAAGAAGGAGATGAGGGAAGAAATGGGGGGAGGAAACAGAGGGAAGGAGTGCAAAAAGAAGAACCCATAAAGGGAACGAGGAGAGGAGAGGAGATCGGTTAGGCCACACCTAAATGTATACTCTGGAATTAAAACACACACACACACAGTCTGGTGCACTTTCTGCCACACACTGTGATGCTGTATCAGCTATCAGGAGATACAGCAGCAGGCCTGCCCACCAACACACCAGTCCTCCCAGTAAGCTGCCTGCTGGTATAAACCACCCAAACCACACAACCACTGCACCAGGTGGCAGGTTTGTGAAAAAGCACAGTCAGCCAGTGAAGTGAACGCCACATTTAAGTCCAGCTGAAAACGTCAGAGTTACCGTTCCAGTTGTGTAGCTCACTGAAACAGTGAGTATGAGAGGGAGACTTTCCATTCACTTCCACTGCATCTAATCCCAGACATCCAGGCAAGGAAAACAGGGTGCATGTGTGAGAGAGCCACACACACATACACACACACACACACACGCAGGGAGAGAGCGAGAGAGCATGTCTGACCATTGGTTCATGCAAATGTGAGTCAAATGTTTTACCCCGGGCAGGCACACAGACTAAGACTTAGGCGCGGCTGGAAGACACACACACACACACACACACACACACACACACACACACACACACACACACACACACACACACACACACACACACACACACACGGATGGAGACAGATAGATACATACGCAGAGGGATGTCCAAAC
>VURO01049212.1:7263-19346 GCA_015108175.1 Pelvicachromis taeniatus | reverse complement strand
ATCAGTGACCTCCTGACCCAGTATGAACCATCCAGATCCCTCAGGTCATCTGGATCCTATTTTTTTATCAGTTCCCAGAGTCAGAACCAGACATGGAGAAGCCGCATTCAGCTTTTATGCTCCATATATCTGGAACAAACTCCCAGAAAACCTCAGATCAGCTGAAACACTCAGTTTATTTAAATCCAGGTTGAAGACTCACCTGTTCTCAGCTGCATTTGAATAAAGCCCTAAATCCGCACAGTTTTACTTTTAGCTTACATTTCAAAACTTACCTTTTAACTACTGATTTTATCTTTTTTTCTTTTTCTTTTTAAATCATGCTTTTTATTTCTTTTTGTTTTTTAATGTCTCTGTAAAGCACTTTGAATCACCTTGCTGTTGAATTGTGCTATATAAATAAACTTGCCTTGCCTTGCCTTGCCTTAATACATGGAAACCATGTTTTTATACATTGATTTAAATTTCTGGATATTTGAACATTGCTTCCGTTGAGCCCCTAACCCATTCCACAATTTCACCCCACACAGAGACACACAAAAACATGTCCTAGTACTCGTCACTACGTGCGCCATAAAATTCTCATTCCCCCTAAGTAGATCCCATCTCTCTGGTTGAAAAGCTCTTAAATATTAATGAGTAATAGATTATTTCGATCTCTAAACATCATCTGTGATGTATTGTAATGAATCATTTTGACTGTGAAAATAAGAAATTTGTATGATGAAGATACCAAACTTTGTGCATTATATGAAGTGCCCTTTTTTGTCAAATGAAAAGAAGATGTAGCTTATTTTTATCATTATTTCCCCATACCTCTACACAGTAAGTCAAATATGGAAGAATTAGAGAACAATAAGGTACACAGAGACAATTCTAAACTAGAACCAGTTTCATTTTGTTCATGATTGAGATGCTTTTGGACACTTTGTTTTGTCCAGGTCTGATAAAGAGTTTCCAACTGGTTTTATTGGCAAGTATCAAATGTAAGAATTTAGTCTCCTTTACTATTTCAATTTTTTCATTTGTGTCCTAACCATTCACTTTATAGTTACCAAATATCAATGCTTTTGTTTTACTAAGATTTAGTGATCATTTATTACCATTCATACAATTAACTACTAATTACTAACTCCACAAGCAATTTCCATGTACCCAGATGTAAATTCTTACATCTGCTCCAGCTGTCACTCCTGTATTCCATAAAATTGTACTTTATGTAGTAAAGATTGATTAACTGTATCAAATGCCTTCTTAAAATTAAAAAATATTCCAACTGCATATTGTTTTTGGATCAGAACCAATCAAAGCATTTGTTATTGCTTTGATTGGTTCTGTTGTTGCCAATGAAGCTGAACTCTTTGCTCTGAATCTATACTGACTTTGGTTAACGAAATTATATTTATTTATGATATATTTTTCAAGTCGATTGCTAAAAAGCTTTTCCAAAATTTTTGAAAATTGGGAAAGGAGTAATATTGGCCTGTAGTTGTGAAAAGGTGATAATTCCCTTGCTTAAATATCGGTGTTACCTTCACAATTTTCATTTTATTTGGAAGTTAACCAGTTAAAAAAGATCATTTGCAAACACAGTCCCGACCAAAAGTTTAAGACCACTTGGAAATGGCAAAAACTCATATTTTGGATTGTTGGATCTTAACAAGGTTCAATGTCGAGCTTCACCGCGCAACGAGAAGAAATGGGAGTGAGACACTTTATTGAGCGTGCAATTTATCGAAAACAACTCTTAAACTGAAAAAGGCTGTTTTACAGCTGATCAAAACTTTAGGACCACCTCCCTTTTATAAGGCTTCATTGTCATTTTTCATTTTTGTCACTTTTCTTCCAGATTCTTTTGATGTTGATCTTATTCTCATTTAATAATTTCTAATGGTATAATTTCTTGCTAGCTCTTATCACGTTAGTTCATTTATTTTTGTAGTCTTTATGTCTTTTTTCAGATTCTTTAGCTCTTAAACTGATCAAACTTCTATAATTATTGTTTTTCATTTTACTATTTTGAAGTCAGTTGGTTTACCATGGACAGTTTTTATATTTCAGATTTTTATTAATCATTTGAATTGGGCAATTTTTAATCATATAATAATTAAAATATCTCTATAAATCTATTGTAGGATTTATCCACATCTTTCTCTCTATAGACCTCATCCCAGCCATGACTAATTAAATCATCTTTTAATGCTTTAATTATTCCCTTTGTTTGTATTTGTTTCTAACCAGCTTTTGTACATGTTTTTTTCTTTATTGGCCTCATTATTTTCATCGTAGGCCTCTGCCTAAACAAACACTGGTAAGTGGTCACTAATATCATTTATTAGTATATACCACCTACTGAACTGTGTGTGCTGACATTTGTAAAAACGTTATCTATTAAGGTTGCACGGTATGAAGTTACTCTTGTCGGTTTTGCAATTTTTGGAAATAAGGTTTGTGTTTCTTTAGTTGGTTTATTTTACTTAAACTTCTTAAGATCCATATTGAAGTCCCCAGACGTTCTCATATATCTTGAAAAGTTGAAAAGTACATTTTCTACAATCTTTGAAAATGTCCATATCTGATCCTCATGCTCTATATATGCAACTTACAATCATATTCTTTCTTTTTTCCATTAGAATTTTAATTGTTAATCATTTCGTCACCTCAGCACTGTTGCTGTCATACCCCTTACTATCTTGCTTTTCAAATTTCTGTCAACATATAATGCTACCCCACCACTATTTTTACATGTTCTCTCTTATTCGTCTAAATCAAAATTAGGATCTTCAGGTTTACGAGATGGCGATAATCCTAAATGGGGTCTTAAATTGTTTTTAAATAATATTTAATACCGGCATATTTGGCATAAAGTCTTCTACTATTAATATGAATTAGTGACATCTGATCTGCATTTGTGATTTTATTTAGCTGCTTTTCGTGGTAATAAATACAACTATTGTTGATATGATTGGAAAAAGTTGCTGTCTGGATCAATATCACCTAGAATGTCTTGTAGTCGCTGTTCGTTGGGTACAAATGTTTTAATTCTCTTAATGCACCTGTATTCCTGGCTTCACTATTAAAAGAGCAAAGATAATTAGACCGGACAAGTATGTTGGTGAATGTAGGCAAAAAAAACATATTCATACTGTGCTGTCCTTTTACTTATATCTGTCCAATTCATGCTGTTCCTTTATCCATGTGACTTTTCTTTCCTCTGGTTTGCCATAAAGTTTGATATTTATCTTACAGTTTGATGTCCGTGTTGCTTGGATTTTTTTGTAAGATGCTCATTAATGAATATGTCCTTTTCAGTTTTCTCCTTTGCTTTAAGTAGAGCATTTTTCTGTTTTCGGTTCACAGACCTCACTACCCCTGCAGGTTTAAACTGTCTTTCTTTACTGGGGAGAGGGTGCCACGCCTCAGTGCCACCGCTATAAACCATAATCCCTTTACTGTCCAGGAACTTGATCACCTGCTGTTCAGTGGAGTCTATGCTGCTCTGGCATTATGTCCAGGGCTTGATCTCCAAACCAGTAATCATTGTATAATTTATCCGGGAGTATTGTTCCATGTCGGCCACCCGAGTTTCCAGTAAGGATAATAGTTTGTCTCTTTCATTGTTAAGTCTTTTCAGTTCTTTAACATCTTTCATTAGTACCATTATTTTCCTTAGTTGCAGCTTGAAGGCCAGGCTGCTGGTTGTTGGTACTGGAGTCCTGTGTTTGGCCTGGTGGCTAAGCCTCTGATAGCTGTTAGTGGAGGCCTGGGTTCAGCTTGGAGGCTAGGCTGCTGATGGCTGGTACTGAAGGCCTTTGCTTAGCCAGGTGACTAAGCTGCTGGTGGATGTTGCCTGGACTCAGCTTCGGGGCGACAGGTTGTTGGTAAAAGAGGCCACATCTAAATCCTCTCCTTTCATAACGAACGCTCCCTTATGAATCGGGTGAGGAGACCAGGAGAATAGTCTTAGACTATATTGCAGTCCCTTTGAACACAATATTTGTCTGGCTCATCATGGCCCCGGCCTGCGTCTGTGCTTCCCAAAATGCAATATCACAATAAATCATTGAGATAAAAAAGTAAGCCTCTGGGAACAAACATCTGACTCTGGGATCGAATGAGGTAAATGCAAAGAGGTGATGCATATTTTATGATTCTAAAGTGCTCATAGGTGTGAGTGTCACTGGTTGTCTGTCTCTCTGCATCCTCCTGTGACTGTTTTGAATGAAAATTTGATTCAAAGGGGAAAAAAATCAGTGGAGTTTAAATAGTCCACATCTGTCTAATTTTCCTGTTACATAAAGGTAGTTATTTTGGTAAAAGGTAGTTATTTTGGTAAAAATTTGCAGTGGTGAACTTGCTGCACAGCTAACATTTGTATATGCTGCTGGCTTCCTTGTACGGTTGAGGCAATGTTTTGGTCTGGCCACCTGTTCTTATTTTTCATGATCAAAGTAGGGTGGAGATGTAGCTATGGAATATTTATCCCAAATGTGGCACTGGAAATAGGTTTGATGATAATGTTGGTGTTAGTCTGTCATTTTTCTCCAGCTTCCTGCAGCAATAGGTTTTCCACTTGATTTTTGTCACTAAACATTTAAACAAATGTATTCTTAATGGCAAACCTGTCTGCATCTGTGCCTTCCTACAGCAGTCATCTGAAGGTATTTGTAGTTTAGAATAGGATTTAGAAATGTGTGAGATAGAATGTAGAGTAGTGTAGATAGACTGACAACTGCCCAAAATGTAATAAAGGCCTGAACGTGTTTAAAGTAAGAGTGGATTTTTAGGAGACACCCCTGGGTTACGGTGTTATCTTTTGAGGCCTCGAGCTAAAAGAATCATGGCAACGTTTGTGGATTGCGACACATCCCAGACTAACTGCGTTGATTGCCATCTGAACTCTGGTGATCAGCCCAAATCATCTGGGGAAAAAAAAACCTGAAAAAACCCAGAACAATTTTACATTTCTTAAATTATTTCTCCATAAAAATTTACAGTGCGATCAGACATTCAGACTAGTCTCACCCGCTCTCCACTCTAGGTTCTTTATCAGTGATGATTTCAGCAGTGACTGGCTGCTCCCGGTTGTTAGGTACTCGCCTCCTTCATGATTTGCCTGCAGGTAAGTGATCTTTTAGACTCATTTAATCCACCTGCAGGTTTTCCTGGCTCAACAAGAAAGCAGAAATTTCATCTATGAAATCAAGATAATCAAGCTAGAACCACCAAGATGGTTGTGGAAAAATATATTGAGCATTGAAACCAAGACTTATTTTCTGAAAGTTATTGCAAGAAACCTTTGCAATATAGCACAAACAGTAGTAGCAGCAGTATTAATACCTTAAGGGAAAATTAACACCTGGTTTATACCTACGTGGACAGTCTTTGTTTCTTCCAGCTGTGGGGAGTTTTATTCCCATAGTTATGCAGGCAGCTTCCTGGTAACAATGACGCTGACAGGATCTCATGACCTCCAACACAGGTTACAATTAGTTGTTTTGTTACTTTGCACGCACACTCTTCATACAAAGAAGTTACTTCTTACAAGACACTCATAGAGGATTTTTTTGTTTGTGTTTTAATTATTATTTGATAGGTAATTATTGAAATGAGCAGAGTACAGTTTTGTATATAAGTTAGCACACTGTTCATAGATACCAAAGAAAGAACTTGGGTGCATGGGTGCATTCTTGCAAATGCATTATCATGCTACTTTTGTCCCACAGCTTTGAGTGAAACACCACTCATGTCATGTCTAAAACGACCAATGATCATTCCTCACAATTCATGTGTCAAAACCAACTCCCTAAACACAACCCACTTAGAGGCGCTGGAGGGCGGGCTATAATTTCTGAGAATTCACACAGAATCCTTTTCACATAAAAGCGATCTCACATGTCACACACTGATTTGTGCCAACCGTCACTGACATGTTTATAAAAAAAATAAAAAAATGACCAAGGTCACAGCTGATTACAGCCACGTGGGTGACAAATCTCAACAATGTGGCTACAAACGAACTGTAACATCAGCGAGATGGATAAGTCATCGTTTCTTGGAATTTGGTCGCACTGGGATTCAAAGTAGGACATGAAAAAGATCGGACTTTTACTGATATTTCACACCTCTTATCAAATTGTTGGAAAGTCACGTGTCCTTCTAGCAGAACAGAAGGAGAATGAGAATGAACTCTTATTGTTTATTACTGTGGTCAGACTTGTTCCCATTTATGAAACCTGGAACTGAGGTGAGGAGTTTCTTCTTCCCGCCTCCCTTCACTGCAGTACAGTGGCAGTGCAGAAATCGATCCTGCCTTTGTCTCTCTGTAACTAATATAAGACATAAAAGAGCACTGACAATGGGAATGGTGGTAAGCCCAAATAAGCCCTCACCCAATACTAGTCTTTACTCATGAACTTCATGGTGTGAGTGGTGAGTGCGAGGAAGGAGAAAGAGGTGAAGACCAACGTGGTTTATTTCTCTTTTTCATGTGGCTTCCCTTTTTAAGAAGCTGCGTCTTAGTTGTGTGATTTTTATTCCCTTCAGGAGGATCTTTTGTCTGTCAGGAGTTTAACCGTGAGACCCCTGAGGTTAATAATAGGTTTGACCCTGCAGATAAACCTGCGTGCATGTTTGCCTCTGTGTCTGTCAGAGTGTTTGTGCATGCATGTGTGCAGCCGTCTCTTCCTCTTTAAGTTGATAGTCAATGTAATAAGTTGCTTTATAGATAATGCCAATTGTCTTTGACTGTAGCAGCGCTGCGATAAGCTGCCAAACACTCTGTGGCTGCTTGACACCAATTGTTCTGCTTGACTTGTGCTTTGTTACACATTAATATTATCATTAAGGGCGGATATTATTAAGTGTCACCCCTGGAGGTGCAGATAGTGCTTTCTGTTCATCTAATAAGTGGCTACAATAATCTCCATGTCCCAGATAACACAAACAGATGGGTGCCGAGTCAAAGAGGGGCAAAAAACACTGACCTGTTATTTTAAAGAAAAACAAGTGAGCTAAGAGGCGAGAAGCCGGTCTTAGCCAACTTATCATTGAACATTTGGGCTACTGAAATTATGTTAGTTTGTATGTTAATGTTAAAATTAGATTTAAAAAAAATAACTGAAGATTAATATTAATATATAATATTAATATTTAATTATTTCAGATGAAGATTATGTTTAAAGATCAACGACCGAGCATTTGCTCGTGCTTGTCTCTCGCATGGCTGGGGACAGATATTCAGCAAAATGCACGTTTTTGTTTTCAAGGAAACTGAACTGTAGAGCAAACTGTCTGATGGAAATACACGAAAAGCATGAATCCCCCCCAAGGGGGGAAGAGAAGATGGCGGACTGTGGGGACACAGACGTTGGGTTAAAAGATAGTCCTGAAAAACAGGAAACTGAGGCTGATTGAACTAATTAGATGGTCTTCTGGCACAAACCTTGGTCTTTCTTTCACCCCACAGATGTTCAGTGGGATTCAAGTCAGGGCTTTGTGCAGGCCAGTCTGTCACTTTCACTTTGGTCTACTGAGGTAGTTCTTCACCAGCAGTGATGGTTTTCAGTCGCTGTCGTGTTGGAGGCAAAGCAACGATCAAGACCCGATTTCATTGCTCCCTGCTTTTCTTTCAGAATCTCTTCGTTCTTCATGATTCCTTTACCTCGATGAGATTTCCAGTTTCAAACGCACTGACGCATCCTCACAGCATAAAAGTTCCTTCTCCACGTTTAACTGCGGGGACTGCACTCGTTCTTTCTCCAAACAGTGACTCTAATACCAAAGAGCTCTAGTTTAGTCTTAACTGTACAAAGGATGCACTTGCAGTGCAGATGCATATCTATTTATTTTTTTTGTTTGTTTTTGTGGAGTCTGTGACCTCACATTCCTGTGTAGTGATAGTCTTCTTTGAGACTAAAATTCCTGACTTGGCAAAGTCACTAGTGTCTCTGCGGTTGTTCTGGGGTTTACATACATCTCTCACTAGATTTCTGTCCAGAGTCTTTAAGCTCTTTTGTTTCCTACCTCTGCCAGGCTTGTTCTGTGGTGTGTTTCTGCCTCCTTGACACTTGGAAATGTCGCTAAATACTTGGATATCCATCTCCTGCTGTGTACGCATGAAGAACTCTTTCTCAGGTCTGATTTGGTTTGTTTTTTGCGGGATTCTTTCTCAAGTGACAAATAAAACTTTTGCTGTGGTTTTTATACTTTGTGGTAATTGTCAGATAACCCTCAGTTAGACAAGTAACCCTCATGTTTTCCCGGTGGCTTCTCCTCATCTGTGTATAAAGATTCCCTGGACTCGTCCTTGTTCCTCTTCCCTGGATTCCTGAGCGTGAGTCTTGTCAGTGTGGCGTGGCATGACCGTAACGATACGAACTGTATGTCAAGAGCTCTCCCTTCCTTCCCGTGGATCCCTGGAGAACCGGACCTTCCCCACATTTGTAAATAGTTCACTTGGTGTTGTAAATAAACCCTCTTGGCACTTTATCTCTGAGTCTGTGCCTTTCTTTTCCTATATCTCTTTATCCCTACTAAAAAATGACAAACAAAAACACCTTTAAAGACTTTTTATTTATATTTATTCAGTATGAAAAAGGCACATGGCATATCATAAATTCATGTGCTTTGTGCAGACTCTGTGTATGTGCATGCCTGTTTCCATTTTCCATTAACATGCAGCTATTTCAGACAAACAGCACACCAACACACTGATTTTCCAGTGTCTTTCATTGCATGTAAGCCAATGTAAAGCAAGCACCTACCTACAGGTATACAGTAATGTTGTGAGTTCTATGGAAACACATACACGCTGACACTTGTGGAACTGAACCACATCTTGTTATGAATAGATCATTAAAACATCATTCATATCAGTAATGTGTGTTTCTGCTTGTCAATGAAGTGTCCAGTAACATTACACTTGTGATTTTGTATGATCTAAAAAAAAAAATCCAGACCACATGAAGAAACGGCACATGCCACTGCTGTTCATCATAAAACTGGCCTGCTTATTGCTAAGTACGTATCACCATCTAGTGAGGGGAAAGAGAACTGCTGGACCAAAGGAATATTAAATGGTACAGTTGACTGATTAGTGTATACTTCAGAGGGCAATCCAAGATAAACTGTATCAGTAAGTTCACATTTTACTTGTACGTGGAAGCAGCTTGAGTATCCAGCCCTGCTGACAACTGACAGTACTGCCTGTAAAAAGAATATTAAAAAGAAAGCTTATTTCTGTAACATCAACTTCAAGACATAGGGTGCAACTGTCTAGCTTGAAGTGTGAAACAAACCTGAAGCATTAAGTGCATGTGAGAACTTTAATTACACAACATGTTAGAACTCAGTAAATAAGGTTGTAATTATTCAAGGGTACGTTTTAACCTGTCCGATGTTTCCTGTGTTGAAGTACGTGTAGAAACTGTAAACTGTCACCACTGTCAGATGTCCCTCTCTAACTGATATGCCCGCAAACAGTGTAGAGTTCACTGTGAATGGCACAAAAATAAAACCATATCCTCACCGGAGCTCTTAAATAGCAAATGCATTAGGAATGAAACTAGACACCTCTTTTAAGGTTGAATGTTAAAAGCATTCACAGGTATTTAGATGTGATTAATTTGCAAATTAATTCAGTCTAAGATGCGCTTGTTCCATAAATAATAAAAGAGCAAACATATCCTTTAAACCAGGCGTGCAGCACACACGCATTCAATTAATCATAGCAAACAAAGTGAAGATGATGTGGTATTTAATAATGAAAGACCTTACACACACACGCGCGCGCACGCACGCGTTTATATATACATACGCTTTTCAGAAAGCCCTGTCCTCCTCGCTTTTCTGCTTTTGTCATTGACAGCTGTGGGTGTTTAGCGGCACGCTGCCTCTTCAGAAGAAAAGGTATGGGGGTAACAAGAGGGACAGAAGGAAAACGAGGGGAAGAGGGGAACGCAGATAACGCGCATGTTTGGTCTGGGCCCGATAGAGGCTTCAGATAAACATGCCGGTCTGTCTGCCCCCAAACCCACACCTGACTCCATATGTAGCAGCAAGAAAAATCGCAAGCACCTTTGTGTCAGTGTTGATGGCATACTTGCACATAAACCACTATACTGGACACTGATGTGTCACTCCATACCAAATTCATGAGTCAAAAACGTATGTTGTCCACCTAAGTGGACATGTAGCAAACTCTTTGAAAAGTACATGTTTGAAAAATGAAGTTTCAAAAAAGATGAATAATAATAATAAAAATACTTAAGAAAAAAATCCTGATTGAGGTTGTCACAATTTATGCATGAAAGGGTTAAAAGCATCCCAATTCACACTATGCATTAGGCCAGGTCTATCAACCGATACTGCTTGGTGGTTTTAACTTTTTCCCCCATTAATATGACATTTGATGACTTAACTGTCACGTGGATTTGATTTCTAGACCATGGCACATTTAAATAACAGAAGCTGACCCAAAGTGATTTAAAGGAAGGTCTCCAATATACATGAAAAGCTGAAATGTGTGTTTTGCTGTGTTAACTAATGGTGTTAATCTGTTCAGACATCATTTCATTTCAGTCATCTGACCCCGAACACCTGGCTTTGATTTTTTTCTCCCTATTAGCTCCTCACTTAAAAGGTTATCACTGTCCCCTCACATCTTATCGCATGCTTAGACTCTGCAAACGCACCAAATCCGGATGTTGTGTGCATGTGCCTATAAAACGTGCTAATCTGTGAGCCCTTGTTTTTATCCTTACTCAATTCTGTTTATCTTTTTTTTTTTTATGCAAATTACCCCCATTTGCATTATTGCAGGAGTTGCAGTAGCAGCGTTTTCAGTCACCCCACGATTGTGTGCACGCACTGATATTCTCGCACACACACAGTAGCAGCAGTAATGGTAGTATCGAACATTACTTCAGTCAGTGCAGATAAGAGAAGTTGTGAAACGAACTGTGCAAATCTTTCCACTTCAGCTCAAACTCAGTCTCATATCAAAGGCGTGGAGCGATAACAGCTCGCTCTCGCTCACATACACGGTTTTAGATAGAATTGGTAACTATGCCGGTGGTCTCTCACCCCACCCGCCTTTCTTGTCTGCCACTCTTTTAGATTAGCTTACTGACTGACTGGTATGCATGTCTCAATTACCAGACATAGAGTCAGACTTTAACAGCTGTGTATGTTAAGGAGAAAGTTGTACGTTGAGACAGAGGGAGCAGTTTGGGGTCTTTTTGTGCCTTAAACTGACACTTTTATGTTCTGTTAAAGGTGAAATTTAGAACACATAGATCTGCGGAGTTGGCTCATAAACTTGATTGGACAAGATTTTGTGATCACATGATCTGAAAAGTTTTTTTTTAAAGGTATATTTTCCATGTTTTATGACAGTAACCTTCTAAAAACACAAAATCTTAATAGTTAATTCAGTGTATTTGGTGCATATAATGTGCAAAAAAGCACAAGTTAAAATTTTACACATGTTTGCACGCAAGTTAGCAACACTAGCCTAATTTCCCTGCTGGGATTGAGCTACATGAAAGCAGGTCTCTTAAAGATATCACCGCCTCTGATGATAAATGACTAGTGCACAAACAGGATGTGTTAACTACTTCTACTTTTTGCACAGCATGTATGCAGAAGTAGAGCTCAGTGTGTGTGCATGTGTGTGTGTGTCAGGTTGCAGGTGTGCCATAAGTGTGCTTGTGTGTGGGACATTCTCTCCTGGTGCTGGAGCAGAACAAACATGGATTAGAGCCGCACCACCATGCAGGTACCAACAACTCCCCCGTTGGCCTGCGCGCACACACCTACAAGCACTCATGTTCCAAACAGCCAGCTGCTGTGGCTTACATGATGTCAGGGCCATTAAAGTCATGTAGCTTGAGAGAGCTGGCAGATGAAAGGCTTGTCATTTAAACAGAGCAAACTATTAGAAGGCTCATAATCGCTGATGGACAGGCAGGTTTACTGCCTCAGGCGTAGAAGAGTGCAAAGGCCTGTAAGGTGGAGAGGATGTTAAATATCTAGGGTGTGTCTGGGGGGGGGGGGGGGGGGGGGGTGGGGTGCTGGTCATT
>VURO01049211.1:33511-55269 GCA_015108175.1 Pelvicachromis taeniatus | reverse complement strand
ACTGATTAAAGTGACAAGTTTGTAGCTTTTTATAAATAAATCCACAGTATTTAGGCTTGCATTAGAAAATATCACAAAAATCTACAGCATGACTGCTATCTGCTCTTTTGTGTGAGGAGGACCACTGCCAGAGCTTAGTTAAAATGACCACAGTGAGCTACTTGTGCATGTTTCTCACCAGACTGTCAGAAAGTTATTTCACCCAGGGTGATTACAAGCACTTGAAATCTGTTACAGTCCAGCACTGTGCAGCTTTACTGGCTTTTCACCAGAGAACACCTGAATTCTCTCCACAGATTTGAGGAGCTTCAAACAGAGAACGTGTGTCAGGCGCGAAAGAGTGTGGAGACACTGTGGCAAACATTATGATCCCTGTAACATCACGGGGACCCTCATGTCACCCTTCTGTTGTCTGTTTCCGACAGTCTGGTCAGAAACATGCACAAGAATAGCTGTTTAAATGTGATTCTGTAGGGCTCGGGCAGTGCTCCTCCTCACACAAGCAGACACAACCAGCCCTGCTGCTGTGCTGATGCCCTTCTACAGCCCATCCATCTGTAGAGAATTATCGAGCAGAGTAACATTATACTATTTAAAAAGTAACAGGATGCCCCTTAGCCAAGCTAGTCCTGTGTGATTTGCTACTCTTGGGCCTGTAAGATTGTCAGTTTGTTTTTATGAGTTAAAAGTGTCAAAAAAAATCAATAAAAAATGAGACGATATCACATGTCGGATATCCAGGAGAGAAGCCAAAGAATTGTCTTTGTGACTAAATGGTTATTAGACTCTAAGTACTCCAGTATGCAATCCTTATCCAAACCTAATTATCGCATGTTCTTTAACTGCATGTGTGTTACTGAAAAACGCACCTTGCCATTTTGTCCTCCATCTTCTCCTTCCGGCGCTGCTCAGCGATTTTTTTCATTTCATCGTCCTGCAGCTTTTGGCGGATCTGCTGCAGCTCTTGGCCCTGCTTCCGCCGCTGCTTCTCCCTCTCCACCTCTTCTGCCCGCTCTCGCTCTCTTCTCTCCGCCTGCTTCACCCGCATCAGCTCCTCGAGCCTGAAAAGCAGTCACAGGCTTATATTACACACATGCTTCTATATTCAACATTCACACTGCCAGTCAGTAAAATGCACTTCGAGTATCCTCTGACCTCTTGACTTGCTCATTTTTCTCCTCTTCTGTCATTGGCCGTTTGACGCCGTCCTCGGTCTCAATGTAGCCAATGTCTCCACCTGCTATCCCTGAAGCCGAAACAAACGGGCAAGACAATGTGAAAACTTTCACAGCTTACTTCGGACCACTAACCAAAGTAAAACATGAGAGGCCCTTCTAAAATCAAATACCACAAACCTTAAAACACCACAGCAGTGCCAGTGAACCACAACGAAACACCACCAATGAAACACCAAGGAAGTGACTCAACCACTTGAAACTAATTTTTTGAGATACAGAGCTAGATAAGATATATTTACTGGGGGTGCATCTGACTACTGAGGCTGTATTTGACTGTATGCTGCTGTGTAAGTATTGTGTGTGTGTGTGTACCTCACACTCACAATGTCGGTTTAGTGTCAGGGTTACAATTAGGTTATGGTTAGGTTTAGGGTAAGGGCCAGGGTTAGCCATTCATTTTTGATGGTTAGGATTAGGATAAGCAGCTAGGAAAAGAATTATTCAATGAGATGTCCCCACGAGGATCAGTGTACACACACACATGTGTGTATATATATCTGACACATATACACATACATTACATTTATATGTATTCATATATTTACCGATTGACCGGAGCATCTAGCTATCTGAGGTAAAATAGTATAATTTTAACATTTCCTTTTGTATATTCAGTACAGGTGCACGCATTCAGTATGAATACACTTATTGCCAAATGTAGTGGTCTGATTGGTCAGACTAATTTCTTTGACTCCAAATCAAGCACAGTTTGAAAAAAATAAATGCTGAAAAAATTCGTCCAGCAAAATTACTTGGTCAGTGTGAACGGCTGCATTAAAAATTCAGTCATTCACACGGATTTTACACGTCCGCCGTGTAAAGTTCTTAGGAGTACATATATTTAGGTTGTCTAATAGTATATTCAATCACATTGAAAATCTGGGTGACTTTTCTTTCCTGCCCCTTTAATGACATACCTTCAAAACTTTCCTGCCCTTCCTGAGCTTCAGAGCTATCTGCTGTGCTGGACTGGCTCTGTGCTTCTCCTCCCAGGACGTTCCCCACTGGCGGCACATAGGGCTCATCAATGTCTGGGTCATTCTCGTGTTCCATTAGCCTGAGGAGAGTAAGTAAGTAAAATGTATTTGTATTACTTTCCAGCAGTCGCAAAGAGTTTTACAGAGGTCTCACTATTTTTTATTTTTTTTAAACAGCCTATTTCAAGTCAAAATAGATACACACAAGCCAAGCAAAAAAAACAAACCACTAAAATGTCTGAAAAGATGAGTAGATGAATTTTAAACTGCTTTTTAAAGAATACCAATGAGTTAAGGGTGCAAAAAGTGTGTCAAGCTCTTCCAAAGTTTTAGGAGGTTAGTTTTCAGATGGGTATGAGGAACCACAATAATAATAATAATGATGTATACTTTATTGATCCCATAGGAAATTAGTCTCTGCATTTAACCCTCAGTGAAGCAGTGGGCAGCCACCAATCAGGGGCGCCCGGGGAGCAGTATGTAGTATGACAGGAAGCCAGTGTGCAAACGTGGGGTTATGTGAGAGGATTTATAAGAGTGAGTTAAAAGCCTTGCAGTAGCATCTTGCACATACAGGTGCTGATCATAAAATTAGAATATCATCATAAAGTTGATTTATTTCACTAATTCCATTAAAAAACTGAAATGTGTATAATCTATCCATTCATTCCACACAGACTGATATATTTCACGCAATTATATTTATGTTGGGAAATGAAAACCACTGGATAGTTTTATAAAGCAAAATTGGTGTGTGGAGCTGGACTGTGGCACCGACTTAAGTGATGACAGAGGGAAAATGTTAATGTTGGAGGTTTCAAACTAGTGTGTTGTTATTCTGAGTGCCAAACTCACCAATCCATGGCTTGCTCAATTCCCTGGTTCCCTGTGTTGGCCACTGCCTTCTCTCTAAAGACAGATAATGTAGACACGGTTTCAGTTTCATTTCCTTGAAATCAGCTTCAAACCTGGAATCCAAATAAACCAATATAAAAGTGTGCATCAGGGATCACTCACGCTCTGTTTCGGTCAAACCCCATCTCCAGCAGACTCTCGAGTGTTGTTAGCTCTGCCATTTTGACCTGAAACAATACAGGGGCGTTAACGAGGAGTTGAACGTCTAAATTACAAGTACAATGCTGTCATCTGATGATGAAAAGAACGCAAAGGATTTGTAACCAAACTAAAGTTAGTTCAAGAGCTCGTGACTTTATTTTAGCTGACTAAAGCAGCTACACTGACCACTATTGTCCGAATATAACATTACATGAATATAAATGAACGATCCCTTTACTAGCAGCTTACCAAAACACACATTTATTCCCGCTAAATACATGCAGTTATTTAATATAATAAATAACATCGTGTCGAGAGCTAAAATTAGCTTTCATGTGGCTAACGTTCAAATTCCGAAAGCTAACTGGGAAGCCTCGCTGGCTAGCACGATTAGAAACAATCAGGAACTCTAATAAGCTCTTCATCACTTGTGCCATTAATGTTCGTTTGTATACTTGACCTAAATGCAAACTGACGTGCCAGTTTATTTATGTACGGAGGAAATATGAGCTAATATACCCAGTGAAAGTAGGGATAGTTAGCTACTCACACATCAGGCAATACCGCTTCAACAGTACGGAAACCCACGCGGGTCAAACAGAACAACGCGAAATTCACGTTTTTTTGTTTTGTTTTTGTTTTTTTACAAAATATGTATTTTTTAAATCTGTTTCAAAAAACCCAAGAACAAATAAACAACATACAAATCCTCCACTTACTGACGACGCCTTTTCACGTTTATACACCTTGAGCTTCCACAGAGTTACTGCTTTAAATGTTTGAATAAGCCTCCCTAACATGCAAATAATGAACAGTGAGACGTAAGCTACTGGTCTGCAGGGTTCACCTGATCCCTTCTATTCATCCCTGCTACGGAAGCATATCAGTACCGGGGTACTAAAACCAAATGATACACAGTGCAAAACATCTACAGGATCTAAATACAATATCTTTATTAAGGAAAAATATAGTTTTGCACCAGTTGCTTTAAATAATCAGTGAAATGATATAGATTGGTGAAAGTAGTGTCCTAGGTCTATGAGACTGTAGAAATTACTTGTTAGAAGCAGTATTTTAATTCCATTAATGTCTACTGTTATTACTGATGTGGTTTGAGTAGGATAAAGTATATAAATCAATGTGTTTACCTCTGAAATAAAGATTAAGTGAATATCAAATCAGCAGTTGGCCGACTGATTACTATACTTCACTATCTCTATTTATGGTTTAAAAAGAATATAATTTGGTGTGAAATATGGTGTTAAGCTGGAATTCTCTTCAAAGTAAGTGAGATCAGGAAACACATTGAGTGTGTTACTGGTTTAGACATACTATTTAAGAGCTATTTACAAATGCATCTAACTGGCCTGGAGGAAGAAGAAGAGGCTCTCCCTTTGTAACTCATTTACAATTATTGTTCTTACACTTTGACCAAAGATACATGCAGGAATGAACTGTTTGCAGGAATCACTGACTTTGAGCTTGAGCCAAATGCACTCTACACATTTGTTTCAGGCAAACACTCTTTGTCTTCAAAAATCATCTTCAAAACAATAGCGTAAAGAAACTTTTTATAGAAAATCCTTCAAATCTGGGTCATTTTTAAACAGTTTATGTTTTGGGGGAATACATAAGGTGTTATTATTGTCTCTAATTTACAAATCATTTAAAAAAATTCTATATCGTCTTGCAGCCACTTCAAAAGTCCAGTCCAGATTTTGATTTTAGATATGTCCAAGACCAGAATAAACAGTACAACTTGAAGGAGTTGGCCGAGATTTTGATTATTCATCACCTTTTTCTTTAAAATAATCTCATAATGTTCTTTCCATTTAGATAGGCAGGTGATTTGAATAATTTGTGCCCTAGTGAGAGTGAGTGAGACAGAGAGCTATGTACTTTCAGTGAAGTGTGTCAGTAGAGGAATTATGTCCGCTGAATGAATAAAGGTGGGAGAGGTCTGATGGGAAGGTCGGATGATCCTATTGGCTGCTCTGCTGCATGTATGATTTCATGTCATCTGCGTGTCTCCGTGGGTGTTCAAACACAATGCAATTTGCTGACTTTTATGTGCAGGTTGGGTTTGTTACATATTTACAGTAAGTGTAATGATTAATTTTTCTCTCCCCCACGTAGTCTTAAGCAGCCCTCATTCACGAGCCTACCATTACTCAGGGACTCTGTCTCCGCTCACTGCTGGGTGTCTTTTTTTAAAAAAAAATTTTTAAACGCTCTTATATACTATTTATTACTTTCTCTTTTTTCCCTCACACTTTTATTTCATTCTTCTTCTTTTTTTTATCTGGGTTCTACTTGTCTTGTGTTTTCTTTTCACATTTTAATAGCTGAAATAAGCCTTGCCTGCAGCTTTTACTGGGTAAGTATTAACTTTTCTTTTATGTTCTATAAAGCAAACTAACTCAGCAGATTAGCAAAATTAGTTTATTTCACCATGCATCTAATCTACTTTCACACTGTAGGACAAATCCTGTAATATGTATTTGCATGTATGTTAAAATGAGAACAGTTGATCACTTTTAAGGATCTTTTAAGCACATTAGATTATTCATTTACAGTGAATTCAAGTGCTGTCAAAAGCAAACACATTCTGAGTGAACGTGTGTAATTTGCAAAGTTGTGCTCAGTTTTGGTGTCATTTTGGTAACAGAGACGATATTGTACCTGTTCAAAAACCATAAAAATACGATTATAGTATGAATACATTTCAGTTTCTGCAGGTTCTAACTCTAAGATGATAAGGGTGAGGATTTCCCTGCATTAAAAATGTTTAATATGTGGTATTTGATTTCCTGATGTCACCTTTCTCTGTCCAGACAGAGTTCGTCCTAGTTTCCGTGCTCGGCCACTTGATGGACATTATCTGAAGACGCTAATGACCCTTCATGATGGAATTATCTGTTAACAATATATAACAGGGCGGCCAAAGTCGAAGGAGACAGTAGGGTGAAGTTCTCTCCAGTTTGCCCTTATATTGCTTTATGGTTCTTTCTGGGGTTTTTTTCTTTTTACAGAAAGAGATTCTACACACAAAACAATGATGCTCGCTCCTATTTACCACTTGTGTTAAATACCATTTCAACACCTAATATAAAAAGAGCTGATTACAATAGATCTACATGTTTTTACTAGGGTTGCTGCAACCATTGTTAACTTCTAGGAGCACGTGTTCTTTGAGGGAATGAGCCTGATTTTTATTGGCGTCAGAAGGGACACATGTACTCTTAGAGGCAGTAAAAGCCCAGATTAGAAGATAAAATAGTGGATGATACTAAGTCTTTATTGGGTGTGGGTGGTATTGTGACATGAGAGCTGAAGTATCATGTGTAATAAAAATGATTTAAGTTCATGTAGCCAGAAACCGATGACCAAAAGAGGGCAGCATTAATTCATATGATTTAAAAGTGGACCACGGTGCTGCCACCCCCCTCCATATGTAATACTCTGAAATACATGTCTGGCTGATCAAGAGTACAAACAATACAAACTGTAGCTGTAGTCCCACAAAAATAGGAAAGCCCAGAGGAGTTGTTTAAAGTAAGTTTTGGTTATATTCAGTTTTGCCAACTGAATATACGACAGGAAGACGCCAGCAGAATAAGTGTACATCCAACGCCGTGGTCTGGCTTGGTGCTCTCAGCTGTGTTTTTCTCTGGGTCTCACCAGCTGTAACAGCATCTCCATATGGAAAAACTGTGGCTTCCAGTGGAGCTGCTGTTATCTGTGGAGGGACACCTCTTGTCAAGCAAACACTGCTGGGACTCGCTGTAGCTCATGAACGGCAACACTTTCGGTTTCTTGTTTCTTTGTTTGGTCTAATTTTTGTGGTGATTGATGTGAAGGCTGCAATAAAATAACAATTCTTGTGAATTCAGTTGAAGTTTCTGTTTCTTTATAAAACTTTTTCATGCATAAAAAACAAAGATTAAGACTTCTATGACATGACTTAATGTCGCTTTTTGAAATGAAAACCAAAAGTAAAAGTGAATACAAGAGCATCATTTGTAGTAAATGGTCAGAAGGATATGGGACTTTCCCTGACATCAGTCAGTGATGGTGATAGACTCAAAGGTCCCTTACCAAAAAGGGGACATTTGAGGGGCTCTTCCTGTAAACCCTGTAAGTGTTTATAGGAAGATATTGTAAGAAGATCTTTTTCAGTTCAACAAACTGAAAACAGTGTAAAATAATACTCACCACTCAGCCTGAGAACACAATCATTATTTTGAAAAGTCAAACCAAAACTAAATCACTGTTTGCAATGTGATGAAGTTGTTTCAAATTATAAGTAACACTACTTCCACTACAAACACTGCATATAAACACAATATAGTGAATATTAATTAATAGTGGATGTTACTAGAAGCTTCACTGATTCATACATAAATGAATGAATACATGCGTTCATCTAAGTTTTCATATGGGTTATTGTTTATAACAGTAACACATGTAGCATAATACACTTTCATAGTGGCATCGGGACACTAAGAAAATGTTTAGCGACGTTTCGTCACTCATCCAAGTGACTTCTTCAGTCTCGGCTGACTGCAGGTTTCTCCAATCTTATAAACAGTACATTTGCAATAATGACTGAAACTAGCACCACTGAAGGAACAATGGGCTGGGAGGTCAGACTGCAAGCATTTGGATTTCACCCAGCTTTGCTGAACCTCAGGGTGGCCTCCCTTTTAAAGGCAGTTCTTCAAACTCTCTCTCTGTCTAACTGAACGCTCCTAGTATGGATTATTGGGTAGTTGGCATTCTCTTTGTGTAAAATCTATCTGTTGTGAAGGGGGACTGTATATTTAAAACAAGTTGTGATATAGCCATGTTCTAGACTGTTGCACTAGCTCTCTAGCCTGTATGCGGGAGGATGTGGAAGATCAACGAATGCACTGACTCTTGAGAAAACATGACTCTAATCTTAAAAAATGTTTGGGTTTTTTTTTGTGTGTGTTTTCTGGAAATATGGGACTTTTTCATCTCTGACATTTTTTCTATTTGATTTGGGATTTTAGATTCATATTTCAGTGCACAATGAACTAAAACCTGTTCTACAGTCTCATTTTCTCTATCTGTCCCATTGTTTTTGCCACTTTTCCTTCATTTTCTGCCTTACTATGCCCTCATTGATAACCAGATCCACTGAAATACTTTTTGTGGCTTTCTTTGCTGTGCTATCTGCCATTTTATAGTGTACTGGTATAATAAAGGTAACCATATGTCCATCATACTGACTCTGTAATGTGTTTGCTGAATCTTGTTATCATTATGTCCTAATGCTGTCTGAATGATTGTACTGTAAACTGGCTAATGATGAACTTGAACCTGAGCAGATCACTGTTTTTAATGGTTTTGTGTCTTCAATCCATTGAAGAGATAAAAGTATTGAAAGTATTTCTCCTGTGTATACAGACACCCATCACTGGTCCTTTTCCATACATTTACACGAAACTGAGGTACAATAAATGCTATTCCAGTTTTGTCAGCTGTATTCTTTGATGCATCTGCATACATTTGAACATAACTATAATACTGATCAATGTTGCCTTTATTGTATGTGAGTTTAAAATAAAAGCCCTTTTCTAATAATGTGAACTCTACTTTGTCCTCAGCAAGTATCCATGGTGGTGTTCTAGGTAATGGTGCTGGTTGATTAATTTCACTTGCTTTCCAACTCACCCTCGACCCAAACATCTTTATTCCTCTTTTCTGTGGAATAGACGATCTTGTCCATGTCCCTGTAGATTTGCACAGTAACTGAGCGTTAGGTGCTCTCTTTGTATTTCAAGTGGCATTTCTCCCATCTCTAACTGTAATGCTACTGTTGGGGTTGTTTTAAACACACCCGTGCAGAGACATAGCACCTGATACTGAATACTGTTTAACCTATGCCGATTTATCTGCTGCTGAATTATATGCTATACACTGTCCCGATTAATTCAGCTTCTTTATAATAAATTAAAATTTCTTCCTCTTCTCCACATTGCCCCATCATCTGCAAAAAGCCAGAACCCAAATCCTCCCCTTACATCCTTAAACAAATCATGTAGCCGACCACATGAAAAAAATAGTGGGATCACACCCTCCCGATCTTTGTATTTGTCTGTCTATTAAGAAATATCTAGAAATATAGAAAAAACTGCCACTACCCTCTATTTGTTTACTGTTTTTGTTTGGATTTTTCCTTATTAATAATACCGTTCATTTAGAAACTGCATTTATTGTCTACTTGTGTTATCTTTGTCTAATGTTTAAATTCATTTGATGATCTGAAACATTTAACCGTGACAAATATACAAAAAAATAAGAAGTCAGTGCAAGGGCAAGCGCGTTTTCACACTACTTTATGTGTATAAACTTGGCATACGGATGCTTTTATTGTGAAAGTCTCTGCATTGTTTCCGGTGGTTCACCAACCGTCAGCAGGTGGCTAGTCGGTTGGCAAAGCAACAAGAGGTTTTACTGTCTTACATTTAAGCAGTAGTTGACTGCATATATCTGCCCGGGGCTTAGTGTTAACGGTGTCGTGTCACGTTAGGTAACGTCAAGTGTAAAAGGAGTCCTCCTTGAATGACTGACTTCGCAGTTGCGTGGCTACTGGCTAGCTAGCAAAGAGGAGGGTGGGGACAAAAACTTCAGCCTCGCCCAGTCCGTAGCTTTATACGAGCAGGCAGCTACTCTCTCAGCGGTGTGAGGATCCACACCTCTAAACCCGATACTTATTAAAGGGGAGACTGAAACCCTCGTGTCAGGTACGGGCGAAAAGCAGCGACCATGTTCAGAAAAAACTTGAAGAAGGATCCCGAGCTGTTTCAAAACGTATCGGATGGACTGCGGCGGCTTTACCGAACCAAACTGTTCCCGCTAGAGGACACGTATCGATTCCACGACTTCCACTCCCCAGCCCTCGAAGATGCCGACTTTGATAACAAGCCCATGGTTCTCTTGGTCGGCCAGTACTCCACCGGAAAGACCACGTTTATCCGGCATCTCATGGAGCAGGACTTCCCCGGTATGCGGATTGGCCCGGAGCCGACCACAGACTCTTTCATCGCGGTGATGCACGGGGAACAGGAAGGGGTGATACCGGGTAATGCCCTTGTTGTCGATCCCAAGAAGCCCTTCCGCAAGCTCAACGCCTTTGGCAACGCATTTCTCAACAGGTAAAGCCATTGAGCAGGACTCCATTCTATCAAAGAGCTTAATATAAAAGATTACCCCCACCCCCACCCCCACCTCCCAGGGTTATTCATTACTCTGTGAAAGAAATGAATGGGTGCTGTCATTGTGATGCTGTCTAGAACTCTAACTTTAATGGTGTTGAGAATCTGTAATAACACACTAGCCCTGATTTTAAAGGCACTTCTACATGTTCTCACATGTATGACACGTTTCAAGGTACATTCTCACATTATGCTGTTGCACAATCTTTTCAAATGAGCCAAGTCTGTGAGGGTTTTACCTCTTCTCATCTTAAAAGAATGCTGGTGTTTTGTGTCAATAGATGACAGCTGTAGCTCGTGTATAAAGCAACGGGTTGGAAGGTGCTTTCCTAATAGCCTTTCCCTTTCGCTTTGTGTCAAATCCTACCAATCAAATGATGTTCTTCACCACCTGGCAGAGTCACTCTTGGCTGACCATTTTCTCCCTGTCTCACCAGTGTGGCCTCTTGAACCTAGAAATAGTTGAAGGCTATATTGCTAGGCAGCAGGCCGACCTTGTCCTGTCCTCAGATCATGGAGCCATAACTTTCATGTCCTTTAGCATGGCGAACCTTCTCCCTCATCCGCTACCTGTGAGCAGGTCTTATATAGTCTTATCACAAAGGGTTAAAGGTGTGGTTATCAATTTTGTACTATTGTAACATACTTTTTGGCACTACTAGAGTGGCTTATGTGGAGTTGGCTAATTCAAGTCCATGATCCAGATAATGAAGAGATTATGGGGAAACCTCCACAGCCACTCCCAAAGTATTATTAATCACATTTATATTTGTTACTCAGCTGTCCTAATCCAACAAAAATGCCCCTCAACAAAAGCTCAGATGACTACTAGGTACAGGGGGATTTGACTTAGAAGTATTCCTCTTGAGGGTCTTTTACCAGTTAATACAGCTTAACTATGGCAAGAATGTAGAAATAATCAAAAACAGCAGAGTAAAAGTAAATAAATGCCAAAGAAAACTGATTCTAGGGTATTCTTTCAAACCCGGAGAGAGCCAAGGACAGCTCAATCTTTGAGTGTTTCATTGAGTACATGCTCCTCCCAGCTCAGAGTGCAAGTGAAACTGCCAGAGCCAGCGTGATGTTTCTTAAAACATCTGAGTCCAGTCTACTAGGTGCTGAGGGGGGCCTCATATGTCAAACATCTGATTGTTGATGACGTCATTTCCTGTAGAGGATGTGGGTATGCCCCCCTTCTGTGTCTGAGTCGCACCCTGAGTGGGATGAACAAATAATGCACAACTGAGGAACTCTGGAACAGTTATAATACTTATTCTGTTATTAGTTTCAGGGTATTATGTGTGTGTGTAGGGTAGAACAACCACTCAACTTGACACTTCCCTAGCTGGACTAATTTCCCATTATCTCATGACAGCCCTTCCTTTATTTATGTAGAGTGTTTGGTTTATCTCGCATGAGTGTGCAACCTTTGGCAAATGTCATCACTCAAACTTGGAAATGTGAAATAAGAATAGGGGACTCTAAGAATTCATAGGTCACCTCTATGGCTTTATTACTGACTTGAAGGGAAGACTGATAAGACTTGAACAAAAGCAATTGTCCATTGCAGCATCATTTGCCAAAGTGTTGGAAACAGTCCTGTGGTATTGTGGGACTTGTGGTTGTCTTTCACTTCAGTGTGCATCTCTGTCTCAGAGGCATACACAGGCTTAAGTGGGCATATGCTGGTTTAGAGCTCACATGATCACGCACTACAGGATATGTGGGTAAGACAATAGCAGGTGTATGAACTGTTTAAACAGCTCATGTGGCATTTAGCCAAGAACTGGCCTGCAGCTGATAAATTGGTTAAAATTTTCCACAAAGAATTGGATGTAGATAAACATTTAGAACTGACTTCTGAACCAGACTTCTGAGGCCAGTTTTCCATTTTCCTCTCAGGAAGTCAAAGAATTCAGCCTGGTTTTCAGCTAGGTAGGTAATATCAAGGGTCACATTGGTAATTGACTGAATGAGGAGACTGTCGGGGCAACCTCTCTTAATAGCTCTTAACTATAGTCATTCAAACTGCAGATTAGCCTTTAAATACCAGGCTCTCAGTATAAGCAGTTATTTATGAAGTGAGTAAACAGAAATCAGTCATGTGATCCTCAAACGGAGAGCTTTCTCTTGGGTTTGGTAAGCCCAAAGTAGTTGGTAGCATCCCAATTGTGGTTTAAAAAAAATAATAAAATGACTATAAATAAATAAATAAATTGTGGTTGACCTTTCATTGTGTGTGCAGTGATATTGTTCTGTTTCCACAAAAGTAACCTATTTTCTTTTACACCTAGATGAGCATTCAAATGTTTTAGCTCTTCTTCCCCTTTCATGTTAAATCCAACTGCAGTCCGAGGCTCTCAGTGTATGTCGGTACTTTCTGTAAATGTCTAGTCAGAAAAATCAGAGTCAGCAGAGCTCAAGTTCCGCACTGGCCCACCCCGGCCCACATTATCCTGCTCTGTCCTGTAGTGCTCAAGGCCAGGGTGCTGACTCTGCAGTTTGTTGTGATAGCGGCTGACACATGTACACTCTTATACAGCGGTTAGCATGAAGATGTGTGTAGTAAAATAATTCACCCACATGACGCAAGACTTCATGGGAAGAAGGAAAAGTCACACAGTTGTAACCTTGCTGTTCACATCTCCAGCAGTAGTGATGGACGCCCCGTTTCCTCTTCTCTCAGGGAAGTTGGAGTTACGACGTGAGGGAAGGTCATAGGTCAGGAGGTCATTAGCTGGAGCCAGATTTCCAATCGCAGCATAGGCTTGATGTCTTTTACACTGTGTCACGTTTCCCACTTTCTGAAGATATAGTGAAACACTGAAGGATCTCAGATATGCTTCCCCCCACGCCCCCTTGGGCCCTCCATTTCAAAGAATTCCAGCTCAAGTTCATAGGAACTTTTTTTCCCCCCTCCTAGCTCTATGTGGAAAAATGTTTGGATAGATGGCTGAAATGGAAAAGCTCAGTCAAAATTCCTATTGGGAATCACGTGCCATCAGCTCTAAGAGCGAGAGATGGAAAAACCTACATGTTTGTTATCTTTTTGTAGTTTATTATTGTAACATTAATACACAGGGCCTCTATGCAGGAAGCCCTATTCTTATATTTCTTTGAGTTGCTCTTTGTGGATTTTTCCTTTACCCGCTCTGTTAGGGTTTTCTTGTTTGTGTGCGCGTGCTCTCAGTGCGGTCACAGCAGGAATGTAAAAGCACGATTTTTTTTCCTCAGTCTTATGACCTGCTGCTTCTGAGCTCATGTTGTGAGTATCAGTTCAGTTTGGCTGAAAGGGCAGCAGAGTGTGAGAAGTAGTACTCCTGAGTGTGTGGTGTTTTAACAATCCCCTTCTTTGTCCTGAGTGGGACAATGGGGGTATATGCAAAACCAGTCATCTGCTTTCAAGCTTATATCTGTCTGTGTTTGTATGTCTTGGCTTCATTTCTGTTTAAGGGCTCACACTCGGCTTTAAAATTTAAACTCCAGTGTCCCAGCTTGATGAAAGTATTGTGAAGTGAATTACGTTGCACTGGGAATGACTCAGGCATATAATTTATAGCTCACCATGTATTGTTCATATGTTTCCCTTATTAAATATTCTTGCATCAGTGCTGACCTAAAAGCATGGTTGTCACGCTGTTTGGAAAATCTGACTATATAATTATGTTGCCTCACTTTTGTTGAGGGCAAAACATTCAAACTTGAACTGAAG
The DNA here is from genome assembly GCA_015108175.1 of Pelvicachromis taeniatus. Classification (NCBI taxonomy): domain Eukaryota; kingdom Metazoa; phylum Chordata; class Actinopteri; order Cichliformes; family Cichlidae; genus Pelvicachromis; species Pelvicachromis taeniatus. The sequence goes on along the minus strand of VURO01049211.1, from coordinate 41,042 downwards.
TAATTAATCAGTTTGTTGAACGACAAAAAGAAATTACTGCTTTGATAAACCATTACTGATAATAAGCAAGTTTTAAGTCAAAAATGTCACACATCCATTCATTTCATCTTAAAAATATTGAATCAAGTGTGTTAAAAGCAACAGCTGATTGCAGTCTTTTACAATAATCACACAATTTTTAAAACAAATGAAGAGCTGGACATTAAAGGTCAGATGTAGAATATCTGTTAGCTGTAGAAATATATATTTTTAGTTTACCATAAGACATCGAGGATTTGTAAAATGAGATTGTAGCTGTTCTCTAAACCCTATTTTTGTCCTGTTAACCGACTCCTATTTTATATTAGCTTCAGGTCTTTTCCAACAAGAAAGAACATTATATTATGCTTGAGGTTGTTGCTGCAAAGTTCAAGATTAATGTCTGTTTAATAGTTCTATGTAAGCATTCTCACCTAACCAGTTTTGTATCTCCCTCTCCTTTTATTCTCCTATGCCTTGTATTCTTGATCCAATCTCTCCTGCTCTCTTTCACTTTCTTTTTTCTCCCCTCTCTCTGCGCTTCTGTGTCTCTCACCCCCTCCTCCTCCTCTCTACCTCCTTGGCAGGTTCATGTGTGCCCAGATGCCTAACCCTGTCCTGGAGAGCATCAGCATCATTGATACTCCTGGAATCCTGTCAGGGGAGAAGCAGAGGATAAGCAGAGGTCTGCCTCACATACATTCACAGTTTTCCCACCTTTCACATATGCCTTGTTTCCTGTTCTTAAAACTCTACCATACTACACCCACTGCTCAGAATCCAGAAACAGCGCAATCAGAAAGCCTTGCATGTATGCAAAACAAAACCACAGGAAGTGACAACTTCACTTCTGAAAACGAAATGTTGAAACAACAAACATACCCTCCTTTCCTTAAGCCTCTCTGTTTAGCAGATGCACTGCAAATTTACTGCAGCGGTTTGGCTCACTGTGCTGTCAAACCTGTATTTAGCTCCTTTAACACCTCTAGGTCAATGCCTAACCAAACAGGTTATATAAATCTGATAGAGACCTCAACAGCATGACAGTGCCAAGAGGCCACATAGCACTCTTCATTCTCTATAGTTCTTCAGCACCTTCAAACAGAATTTATTGGGCTTCCCCTTATTTGTTTGCAATGTTGGGGTGACCAATCAGAAAGTTGGCTTAAAGGGAGAGGACTTAAAACAGAGCTGAGGCCATGCACCAAGCCCCAGTAAAAGATAAATAAGGACCATTTTAAGCAAAGCTCCAGGAATAAAAAGATATAGTAGGGAATAATTGTATTAATCAGACCTAAAAAGATATGAAAGCGTGCCTCCTGCAGTGCTATTCTTCCAAATTTTATTTGCTCTATTGCTACTTTTTAAACTTGATTTACCCTTTCAGTTTCTGTACTTTTTATCACTACATATCTGAATCGTTTCCCTGAACTCTGTGGAAATAAATCAATTTATATTTTTATCTGCATGCTTCAGCAATGCTTCGACCTGCAGGGTCATTTCAGAATTGCCACATACACACTTTTCTTGTAACTTTTGATGATCTTACAAAACAAAATATAGCTTCTTTTTTTCCCCACCTGCTCTGTGTGCTTGAGAGGAAGCACATATATAAGTGCTAGTTTTCTGTAAACCCCAGAGACAGGAAGTGGAGTAAAATGGCAAACAGCAGAGTTTCCCAAGACTGCCCTCCCCTTATCCACCACTGCCTGTGCTCGACAGCTTCTTCACAGGCTGCCCTTTATCACAGTCGTTTCCTGTGAGGCACTATATGAAGAAATGGCGTGAAAGAAGACCATTAAGCCAATTATTCTGTTATTAGAATAATTGGCTTAATAAAAAAATTAAGCCAATTATTTTTTATTTTTTATAAATAAAAAATAGTAGGCCAACCAGGCGGGCAAGGGATAAATGTGCACATCTGAGTATGAATAGAGAGATTTGGCACATGTTGAAGTGACCTTGACTAAAGACACAGCAGGCTAAATCTAATGCCTCATACCTTTATCCATACAGCACATTCTTGCTCTGAAAGAGGCCGTCCTCTGCATACACACTGTCCCACACACATTATCCTCTCCTCTGTTTCTGTATAAACATGAATACAATACATTACTGCAGACATACTGTACTAACTGTGTCATATATAAACACAACTGATTGGATTGTGCTGCTCAAGTGTGACGGTCATATGTGCACCTCACCCAGAATAATGGCAGATTTGTTTTGTACCAGGCCTACAGGATGCTATGATATTATTTCAGGTTTCCCCAGATTGCTAATCATGTGTGTCTGTAACTTGTTAGATAAAGCCAAACGTCTCTGTAGTTTTTAGCGTAGATCGGCATTGCACAATGTAAAATGTGCAGGCTGTTGACATGACTTGAAAATTACAAACGTTTTCAGGAAAAAAATCAGGAACCATTAAGTCCATTCATGTATATGGTGCTTTTTCTATTGCATAACACTTGGACAGTGTTTATTTTTGATTAGGTCAGCATGTGTGGTTCAGTGCTTGTTCCTTAGTAAACTATGAAGGGGCTAAAGCTATAGTAAAACTGGAACAAGGTGGTGTGTTTTCTGACAATCAGTGCTGATGAATTGACAATGACATTTTAATGCTATTCAGCAAGTGGAGGGGACCTGTTGCCCCCCTTTTTTTTCTTATTTTCTGTCATGTATGCACTCTTGCAATGGTGCAAGTTCCTGTTCAACATAGCAAAGGCTTGAAACAGGCAGCTCAGTTCAAGTAAGATAAGCTATTTTATTATCATTATACAAGAATGTACAATGAATTGTAATCCCTGTATGCCAAAACCTCAGGCTGAGTCTGCTCTAAACATTCTTTCTAGCAGTTTTTAGTCTGCTCTTGGCTCTTTATATTGCCATAGAGAGGGGATGTCCCTAATATTTTCACCTCAGACGCCTCTCCTTCTGTGAGCATAAAATCAACACCCACCTTCTGTTCAAACCTTTGCAAGGCAGCCAATCAGAAGAAAGATGTCTTAAAGAGAGAGAGTAGTTTGTTTCAGGCAGTGGATGAACTGAGGGCATGCACCAATGACCTGTATAAATGAATTAAACTAAACTGTGACTCATGCAAAACTTTAGTAGAGTCTAAGAATAAACATCTGGAGCTGGAAGTGAGCATGATAGGTCCACGTAAGCAGATTGAAGAAAGGGGGGGGAGGGCTGAGCCTGACACTATTAAGAGATAAAATATAACACTTAAGCATTGTTTTGAAGAAGAGGATGTCACTTTTTGGAAATATACTTCCTTTCTGTGAAGTATATGTGCAGTAAACCGATGTTTAAAGCTGGTTGTTTCTGTTGGCCTTTTGTTTAAAAGACCTAGGCATATCGCCAGACTTTATGCTAAGTCTTATCTGTTGTTTTATAGCTGCTGTGCTGTGATATGGAATTCTGTTTCCCAAATTCCAAACTAGTCCCTCAACTTTCCCTGAATTTAGAATGAAAATCAGTTTGTTTTTTTTCCAATCATCTGCTCAGTCAAACCGGCACATGATTTTGAACCCTGTCCACATTTGTCATGAGCGCATGGCTCTATCCCTGCATGTCTGGGTGTATAGTACAGACACAGCAGTTGTTAATGCTATGTGTTCTAACTAAGTCAGTCTTGAGCAGCTGCCTCTCCGATTCCCTGACATGTGTGTTTAAAAACAAACTGAACAAATATCCTCAGCTGGCTCCCACTGGGATCCTTAACTGGAAGTATTCCCGCTTTATGCCGCTCTACTTTCACATGTCATAAGCATGAACTCATTTTTCAGTATCCATCTGCTATAATCGTTTAGACGTTGCCATTTTACTTTCACTTTTACACTCTGTTCGCTCTTTATTCTCTTCTCATCTCCATGTCTCTATCACAGAGTCACTCTTTTGACCGTATCGCTCAGTCGCTCTTTTGTATACATATATTTGGACAGGGACAAAAGCCAGCCATGTTGGAATGCATGAGCTCTGAGATCTGCTGGCACGATGAGCTTTTAGAGCGACTGTCTCATGGGCTCAGAAAAGAATGCATACACTAATCAAAACCACTACTCTGTTCGCTCCTACCTCAGGTCCTCGAGGCAAATGAAAACTCGGGGAAAAGCCAATTTATGCAATCTGAGTCAACCTCGAATTTCTCAAATAACCAAAGGAAGTGAATGGTACTGTAAGTTTCTGTGCTCAGGCTGTTACAGAAATGTGTGTAGTGCACATTCTGGTCAAGCTAGTCACTGTTTTTTTTGTTGTTTTTTTTTTTTAAAGATGTTACAGTTTATAGTGTTTTCAGTTTAACACCTTATATCAAGTATTTGTCTTCCTGCTTTCTGTTGATCGTTCTTTGCTTGGTTTCTCTAATGCACTTTGCAGAATCTGCTCTGTTCAGAGGTCATTTTATTCCTGAGGCTAAAACCTCCCACTCACCCCCAACAAAATGTTTTTAGCCAGCTCCACAGGAGTCCCCCACCCTCCAATGTTGCAACAGAATTAAAAAAATGTTTTTTGCTACATTGATGGTTCAATTGGCTCAGAAGTACTAGGTTATGTCAGACAGAGTTACAGGCTCTGCATTGTCAACCTCCCACAGCCAGCTGCAGGCCAGGAAAAAAACATGTCATGCTTCAGGTTATCCAAAGGGACTGTGGTTTAAACTTACCTTTATACCTCTCTCTGTCTCAGTAAAGCTAGTTAATCAGTAATCAGAGGAAAGAGACCTGCCGCTTGAAATCCCTTATCTAAACATTACTTGGAATATAAATATGTGTAGAGTCCACAACTAAACTTCTTCAAAGACGCAAGTTATTGGAATTTCTTTCAGGTCAGATGGTCGACACATAGTTGTGCTCGATGTGCTCAAGCAGAATATGAACAAACACTGGAAGATAATAGTGGACATTGATACCCAGGACAATGTTGCCTGCTATGTGTGTCACTGTGAGCTTATCTAGTCATCAGTGGTCACTATCACTCTCCATATGCTGACGGCATTATACTATAATAATTCTTAATATGAATGAATTTAACATGTACTGTCTGTTGGTTTTGTTTGTTTTTTTGTTTTAATGGTAAAGCAGCATCTGTTTGGGAAACTCGATTTCAAGCAGCATACACAGCTACAAGTTTTAATGTTGTTCTGACCTTATTGTAGACAAAAGGTTTAGAGCTGGGGAAACAGTACGGTTAAGAAACTGAGTAATGGGACTTTTAATATAATTAAAGATGTTTAAAAAGCTTTTCTTTACTCTCTCCAGGGTACGACTTTGCCGCTGTGCTCGAGTGGTTTGCTGAACGCGTGGATCGCATCATCCTCCTGTTTGATGCCCACAAGCTGGATATCTCTGACGAGTTCTCTGAGGTGATCCGCGCTCTCAAGAACCACGAGGACAAAATGCGTGTGGTGCTCAACAAGGCAGACCAAATCAGCACCCAGCAGCTGATGAGGGTCTATGGAGCGCTGATGTGGTCTTTGGGAAAAATCATCAACACACCTGAGGTGGGAAGGAGGGGGGAAAAAAAGCCAGTTTTTGCTTTTGTTGTTGTTTTTTACCATTCTGTTTTTGACAGATTTTGTAACGCTGTGAGAATTATTTCACACTTCAGTTGGTAGTAATCGAGTGTTAGACACATGTGGAGCAAACACAGGATGTTACTGTTTTAGAGTGAAAGCCAAGCTCTGTGGGTGAAGGTTGGATAGCTTTTCCAATGTTAACAAGTTCACTTTACCAAGGAACTTAAAAAAACTAATGAAAGTGAAACACTGATAAAATACCATCCATGTCAAATCCCATGTCCTAGCTGATATCACGTGACACAAGCACTTGTGATTTTTCCACCTGACTGCAGAGTTAATGTTTGAGCCAGAGCCGTATTCATAAACTGATCCCAGGGACACCTTTGGAGCATGCAGATAATTACTCATTGACTTTGATCTGTAGTTCATATCCTGTTTGGAGGATGAACACTACAATTCAGAGTCACATTTTTTTTTTTTAAATTTACTCTTGATTAACTGACAGTCTTACACTCTTTTCTTGTTTTTATTGTGTTGGAGTATATAAATGTTTTACATCTGTTTATAAAACCATGAGAACAATGTTACATATCTGCCCTGTGAGAGAATTTCCTGCTGTGGGTGTGAGCTGTAAAGTGTAACCTGATGGAGATGAATGGATATTAACTTGGAAAACCTTTATTCTAGGTGGTGCGTGTGTACATCGGGTCATTCTGGGCCCAGCCCTTGTTGGTCCCGGACAACAGAAAGTTATTTGAGGCGGAGGAGCAGGACCTTTTTGTGGACATTCAGTCACTGCCACGCAACGCAGCTCTACGCAAACTTAATGACCTCATCAAGCGAGCACGTCTCGCCAAGGTCAGTATTAAGAAAATGAAACCCTTTGGTCTGATGCATTGATCATTGCACAAAGCACCACAGTCTTTTACACTGGTGCTTGAGTAGCACCTATTCTGTCTTCCTTTAAAGGATAGGTGTTGATACTTAGAGAACCGGCACAGTAGTAGTGATAGGATTGGTTATATAAATGAAATGCATTTAAAAAATTCAGTGCCATCCATCCCCACTAGTTCTATGTTGTGTGATAATCCAGTACTCAATCACTGATAGATCATAGAGGTGTCTGTAGACAAGCTCAGAAAACACATTTTATATGCATTTATTTACCCTGGCAACATTGGTGTTGCTTATGGAAATATCCGTCACTGTGTTCTGTCTCGGTGTGGTATGTGTCGCTGTGTTTTTACACATTTCAGCCATAGACCTGTCCTAACTTCTTACTTTTTGGTGGCATTTTTTTGTTTAATTGTACATTTTTGAAGAAACAAAAAAATGTATTTAAAAAAAAAGTTGAGGAAATGTTTTTAATAGATGTTTCTGTCACAAATTACGGTTCTTTGACTTGTCTGCTTCACTGACCATAAAGATATTTTTAGAGTTTGATTTGTGTAGTCATATTTTAACTCTAGGTTTTTTTTTAGTCCCTGTCTTATGTCACTAAGAGGGTGATACCAAAAAAAAACAAAACCCAAACCCCACCTTGTTTTATGCAACTTTGTGTTTTGTATCTAAGGTCACCACAAGCAGAAGTCAGCCCAGTGATATGTTTGAACATATGTCAGTTTTAAAACAAGTGATGCAAATTATAGCACGGGGTTATTTATTTCTGCTTTTATTGAATATGTATATAACTCAACTTTAGAAATATACTTCATACATCCAGTTTTAAACTAGTTCCCTGTATTTAATATTTTATTTGGCCTTTTGCCTGATTGAAAAGTCCAAAATTCAGAGGTTGTAACTCCCAAATGTTTAATGCAGAAGTCCAGTAAGTGTTAAGAATTTGTGTTTTCTCCTATGCATTCAGGTGCAAGCTTACATTATCAGCTCTCTGAAAAAGGAGATGCCGAGTATGTTTGGAAAGGACACCAAAAAGAAGGAGTTGATTGCCAACCTGGGGGAAATCTACCACAAGATTGAGAAGGAGCACCA
>VURO01049211.1:4145-31943 GCA_015108175.1 Pelvicachromis taeniatus | reverse complement strand
GATAAATAAAAAGGAATGCTGTACCATTCAAAAGGTTAAGTGGATTTGTATTTAATATTGCTATATCACATTTAACAGTGGTGTGTCAGAAGAAAGCTACTTATTAAAATGGGGGAAACGCATTTAAATAAATATGCTAAATAAATCTTAACTGATTCATAGTTTGGTGCTTTGAATTTGTAGTAGTTTGTTGTTACCAAAGGTTATGTCAAGGACTGTGTGTCACCCAGAGGTCATCCAGAAAATTTTTAATGTATTACTTTAAATCTGTTCAGTGTGCTCTTCTGCCCCCTGTAGGCCAGATAGAGTTAAAGCAGGGGTCTGGGAGGACATATAAGGTAATTTAGCCATGACGGTGGCTTCTTCCTAAATGTTTTCAAGGACAAATTGAAAACCGTTGCGAAGGCAGACATGCTCACGTTCTCTGGAACTCTTACACGACACGTGGAGACGATTTACAAAAACTCAGTCTGGGCTCAGAGACGAGCACAAATTGTAAACAGAAAGACAAGAAACCCTTTCCAGTGAGCCTGGAAATAAAATACACTTTTATTTGCCTTATAAATCTGCATGATTATATAACCTGAGCTGGCCTAATGTAGATGTCGTCAATGTCAAAACAAGCAACTGAAGTATAAATTAGTACTCAGGCCTGTATGTATCAGCTGTTGTCTCCGTGTTTGTAAAGGGAAATGCAGAAAGGTGACTTATGCAAGTCCAAGAAATGCACAAACACATCCTCATACACTGCACGTCCCATCATGTTTGTTTGCATATTTCCCAACTGGCAGATTCATCAGTCTCATCTGAACATTTTATGTAACTGAATATCAGTTGAATCAGTTTACCTCCTAAAACACGCCATTACACTCCCAGTCATGTGTTTACATCTTATCTTAATAGGACTTACTCTGAAACTCTCCACAGTGACTCAGTAAGCTATCAGCCAGCATAAGATGCACGATATTTCTCTGATCCAGAGTCCCGAGGCGCTCTCTTGTGTCCTCCTGAGTTATTACAGGTGCTGTGTTTCGACCACTTGTAAGCGATTCTACTTTTCCCACATCCTTCCCTACAACACCAGCACATGCACGATGGTGACGGTAAACATGTAGTTGTTAGAAGGAGCTGCACAGATTTCTAACACTTAACACTGTTATTTTCTTATCTGCATTCTTGATATTTTTTGTGCCCCAAATATAACCATCCCTTCTCACCTAGTTATGGTGTTTATTAATGATGTGACTGCTGATAGGAGTAAAAGGATGAACTGTAAAGTGTGCAGGGCTCTACTCCAAATGCACCAAAACTGATCAGACACCACTTCAATGACCCAAAGCAAAAGCAACCCAAGTTTCTCAAAGGCAAACAAATGGGATGTCCTTCAGTGGCCATGCAAGTCTCCTGTTCTCAGCTCAACAGAGCATGCTTTTCAGCTAATCGAATCAAAACTGAAGGCAGTAAAGGCCTGACACAGCATCTCAACCATGAAAACAGCATGTGGTGATGTCCATGGGTTTTTGATTTCAGGAAGTTATTGACAGTAAAGGATTTTCATCAAAGTATTAAAGACTTTGCAAACTGCAACAGTTGCGTCATTGTCCAAATACTTATGGACCTAAGCTGCGCGTTTTAAGGATGCACCACTTTATTACCTCTTTGTACTTTTGGTTGCATCACTGTGTCTGCAAACAAAATGGATTTAACCAAAAGTGGATGTTTATCTGTTGTGTCCCATTAAAGAAAAAACAAGAGGTAAAAACTATTTTAAGATGGATTTCTTTTTGTTCTCTTGCACAAAAATGTTGGATAGGCAACAAAAACATGACAACTGTTGTAAAAACCACTGACCCTAAATTTCAGCCACTGCATCACCAACTCAATTATCACAGGATAAGGATGAAAATACAAGCCTAGTCATTAAACGGATACAAACTGAGGAAGAAAGTATAACTAATAAAATTGGGAGAAAGAAAATTTGTTAAGAAACGTGACTGCTGCAAATCAGAAACAGCAAGAGATTCGTAAAATTTAACATAAAGAATAATTTGTAGGCCACCGTTAAAATGGAAAAGAAATGCAATTTAAAAAAATTTTTCCAGTTACTATGAAAATTGCAATTATTGCAATTAACTGAAGCTCCTTTGCTTCTGATGTTCTTTAAATTTTCAATTAGACGGAGCCAAAAACATTTACTTCCCCTTGAAAAGTCAGGATCCTCCGCGGCTCAAGCGGATCATTTCCAGCTGGCAGCAGCTCCAGAGTTCCTCCTGTTCAGGTATGATAATGTACTGACAGAAAGCTGCTGGAATGCCCACGCTGGTGTGAAGAGACAGGCAGTTTGGCTCTGCGTCCCTGTGCCTCTGTAAACTGTGTGTTTGGATAGCCGCCCTTCCACACTGTATATCTCTCTTTTACATTGTTTCCTTCTTCCTGCCTTCCTCAGTCAGGATGTCACCGTTTTCGCCTCTTCCTTCCTTCCTTGCCTTCCACTGTTTTCTGCTACTGCTTCTCTGTTTTCCATCTGTATTCCAGCCATGCCCCTGACACTCTCTTTCACTCCACGTCAACCCTCTGACATGCTGACCCCAGCAGGGAGCTGACTGGGTCAGACTTATGTAACACAGTCTTGTGGAGGGCCACTTGGAATGAAGCATCTATAGCCTATGTGTGAATACAAACCTTAAGACATGCAGTTATTAAATATTCCTCTTATATAAGTCAAGTCAGCATTAGTGTCATTAGGTTGAACATTCATAGTGACCTGTGGAATAAACGTCATATATCGGACACTTTTTAAGATATATAGTGATAAAAAAATCGCCCGTCTAACTTTCATGCCTACTTTTTTTTGCACACTGAAATCTGATGAAATGTATATCTCAAGGATATCTCAAAAACTATTAGAGGTAAAAGCCTGAAATCTTCACTTGTCTTTCTAGCCATCAGAATTAACCAGATCTGTAATTCAGGGTAGATACATTAAAAATGTAAAAAGAGTACTGGCTGAAAAATTCAAGCTGTCTGGACGCACAGACTAATAAAAAACTTCAAATTGCAAAAGTCAACCGGTGACAATTACTGAATAGTATATATTTTTCCAAAATAAACCATGTAGAATGTTTTTTAACAATAAATTCTTTGTCAAAGATGGTTGATGAAATAAGGAGAAACACTGGATTTCAAGTGTTAGTCTCCCATTTTACTCAGCACCTCAAAAATCCTATGAAGTTTATGAGTGAGTTCAAAAAAGAACATCTGCAATCACTCGTTTGCCTGCCTTCCTGGCTGTTAGGCTGCTTTGCTGTTCTCTTCATCACTACCGCTTTCCAACATAGTCAGTCTCAGTACAGTCATCATTACTCTACTCCAATTATTTTTTTGCCCGCCTTCTTAGAGCCAATCAGCCTCCACTTTGCATTGTTTAAATCGGTGCTCTCAGTCATTCGGGTAACCCGCCTCCTTCCCATCTCCACCTAACAGACAATTCAATGAGAGCTTCATCCAGTCCTCAGTCTTCATCTTCACCACCACCAGCACCTAGACTCCTGTTACCACTGGGATTCTGTTCTGCCATGACGGGTCATCGGAGTCTAACAGCCAAATACATTAATTTCTCTGTCTTAATAAATCATGTTCTTCCAGATGATTTCTCCTTATTTAAAAGAAAATATGTTATTATAATCTGTGTAGCAAATATCACACAAAGCCAATAATTTATTGGGACAAAATTTTATTTTTTAATGAATTAAGAACACATCAGAACAGCTTCAAATGTACCTCCAGGAGTGCCTCAGTATTTCCTGTAATAATGATAATTGCTGGACAGTTTCACATTCTTGAGGGAAGATGAGGGTGGGCAGAAGGATGATTTCATATATGTGTTTAGAAGTTATGATGTTTACCCTGATTTTGTCTGGTGGAGAGGGTGGAATGTGCTGCCACAAACACAAACACTGGTTTATCTGCATTGAAACTCAACAGAAGGGTATTTTTAAAACAATGTTTAAAGAGACAAAATACACACCAAACATTCAAATTTAAAATCTTCTTACATTTTTTCTTAATTAAAAAATAATCAGCTTTATACACTGAATTTCTTTAAATAGAAACCAAAACTTGACCACTAACAGACTCGTGTTACGTCTTTAAAAGTCCAGGGAGGATTCATGAGGTAGACAGATGTGCTCTTTGAAGGGGGGGCGGCGGACAGTCTTCCTTTGGCTCAGTTTGTCCTTTTTTCCCCTGCTTGATTGTGTGGTGTCTCCACTGGTCACGATTCAGTTCATTTTATCAATTTTCAGACTCAGCAGGGCCGCCTGGCTGCTTGCAGAGGAGCTCCGAACATTTCCTGAGAGGCATAGGTGACATACAGGAAGCCGTCAGCATCTCTGTAGCGAGTATACACCTCCCCCATGTTGGAAGACATGCAGGACATGCTCTTCTCTGCCACCAGGAGAAACAGAGCCTGGGTGGAGTCCAGAGCGATTTTATTCCTGGAGTGGAGACAGTTGGAGAAGCAGACTGAGATTTTGAGGACATAGGAAGACAGAATGTGAGGGAGGCAGAGGCATGGAGAAGAATGACAAATCTGACAACTTGCAGGAGAAGAAAAGGGCTTTAAAAATCAGAACAAAAGAACCTGCTGTGAGTCAGCGATCACGTACCTGAGCAGGCAGAGGAACTGACCCAAACTGAGCTCATAGGGAACCAGGAACTTTGTTTTGTCCAACAGGGGGAGGGTCCTTTCACGGATGTAACGTTCGACAATCACCTAAAAGCGAAAACACACCTGCTTTAACAGGAAGTTCAACAACATGCATCCATTATTTCTTTAAAACATCTTAGTCTGAATCAACTTACAGGCAGCTTGTTGGGGAATTTAGACCGAATGGTGCACACTTCATTTTTTCTTGTTGCTAGAGAAAAAATAAATAACTTTAGGACCATATTTTATACAGATGCTTTAAAAACAGAATCTACTCACTGAAAGGTCAACCAAATTGTCCTACCGAGGCATTTCCTCTGCTTAAATGGCATCGTTTCTACAGATTTCTCAAAAGGAGCCATGTGTGCTTGGTTTTGTTGAGCGTTTCGCAGAGGCCGGTGGTGATGGCTGCTGTCTAGCCCGGACTGACGACAGAATCCCCCTCGGGTGGAAGTAAGCAAACCCCGACGAGCTGAGGTGACCACTCGTGTTTTATAGGATGCGTGGCTGGGAGGAGTCGAAATGCAACACCAGCAAACAAAGACACACTCCTCGTCCTGGGGAGAAGTGTGTATGGGTTTGTGTGTGTGTGTGAGTGCGTGATGTGTGTCCTCTTCACAACAGATTCACACATACTGGCTATCTCTCTGAGTGTTCTCACACCGGCTCGTGATTTCAGTGCTGCTGTCACGTACACAGAGGAGGACAAGATGTGAAGAACACAGTGTTACGAAGGAGGCCCGCCTGCAAGAGAAGCAGAGGTTCCTAAGCAAGGCTGGACAACCCAAACTGTCACACTCAAAAACCTGGTGCCTCATTTATCGTAACGCTAGATGAGCCAAACTTCTCCCTTTTACTTTACAGGACAACATGGTCATCTTCAGAACATTTAACCCAATTTAAACTAAACTTTTAGCTGTGACTGACAATGGCCAGCAGCAGTGATGACAGGGACGTGAGCCTGTGTGCTTCTAATGACAGGAAGTACTATGTTACTCATGTCTGCAGCATCTCCAAAGGTTTCCTTATTATATTTTTAAGTGCTGTGTGTGTGTTTCACACATATGCACACAGAGCCATTTATTTAGATCCTCAGGCAGAAAGCTGTTAGCTGTTTCCACGTCACGTCTAAAGTCAAAGGGCGATTATGCTTTGGCTGTCCAGCTTCATCAGTTGTTGACTGACCGGCCTGAAGAAGTCCGATTCAGCGTCTTGTTTCTCATAATTGCCAAAGATTTGTTTATATCATTTATATGATATCTGTTTTTATGTAGTTTTATATATTTTTTGACATTCGCAGTGTATTCTTTTAACATTTAGATTGTTTTTTGTGTTATTTTAAGGTATTTATTACATCAGATCACACTGTATCTTCTTTGTGTTGTCATTTTGAGTGTTGCGTGGACCATTTAACAGATTTATAAATTGCTTTTATAATTTGCTCTTAGTTTGTTCTTTTATTCTGTGTTTGCCAGAAGCACTTTGTCATTCTGCTTTACAAATACTTTAATATTATCATTAGTGTTGTTATTATCATTATATAATTTTGGGCGGTATTGTTTGATTTATTAAGCCTCTTTACACTTTTCTTTCTATTATCTTTTGGAAGCTCTAAAATCTGTGTGAAAGCTGCTTCCCTGCTGAATTTACTGGAGTTGTCAGTTTGTTGGAAGCTAAAACTAATATTTTGCAACAAGAGTTCAGCAAGGATCATTGCAGTGACAGCTATTTATGTTGCTTCCACAAAGACTGTAATTTAACTATATTTCGTTATACAAAGATGTGTGTTCAGATTGTGTGGAACCCATTGTGAATAAACTGTCAGCTGAGTTATGAACAATGCATTTCTCTTTAAGGAGTTCATGCAGCAGTGGACAGCTGTTCTAGTGTGGATAAAGATTGCCCTCTGCTGGATGTGAAGGTAGCCCAAAGGTCCCCTGCACTGCAGAGGAGACGCTCATCTACGCCTATCATGACAGTTTCCCCACTGGCTTCATTCTCAGTGGAATGATAAAAACTGTCATCAGTGTTTCTCCCCAAACTGAGGACTTTATGCTTATTAAAGTTTCACAAAGTACATTTAAAAGAATATATCCAACTAACATGTAGTTCATGTACACTTATATATCAGAATGCTACAGTAAATCTAAATAAAAACAACAATAATAATATTAATAATAATTTGTGTAAGATACAGAAGAGGGCAACTTAAATATTTTGGTCTTGACTGTTTTTTATTCGGAGAGAAAAAGAGTCAGAATTTAAAATAAATAAATAAATAAATGAAACGCAGAGAAAAAGTCCAAATTTAGATTTTGAGAAAAGATTTCTGACTTTATTCTCATTTATTAAATCATTATTCTCAGTATTTTTAGAATACAGTTGTTTGAGAAAAGAAAATTGTAACTCTGAGATTAAAGTTGGAATTTTGAGTTTAAATCAGGATTCTGAAAAGTCAGACTTCAGAGGAAAGTCAGATTTTAGAGAAGTCAGAAATTAAAGAAAAAAAATCTGATTGTTATGAATAAAGTCATAATTCTGATTGTTTCCTGTGAATTTTGATATAATCTCAGACTTCTTTCTGATTGGAAAAAATGTAATTCATGACACAAAAGGATTTTTTCTGAGGCTCTAACGCTCTTCTGTAGTAAGACAGTTGAAACTTGTGGGTGGATCCTGTGTTGCTCTGTTCTGGCATCCTCTCCACCCATGCCTGCCAACTCCAAGCTACCCGCATGTCACACACAGCAAACACAGCAGACTGGCCAGGGTAGCTCATTCTGATAGCAAATAGTGCTCAGAGGTCGCTGAATGTCACTCAGCACAAGGTAATTTAGGATTGTGCTATCTGTCATCACAAAATAAATGAAGATTTCTAAAGATCCAAATTGTTTAGTTGCAAAAAACCCACAAAAGTAACAAACAAGTCAGCTCAATTGTATTTGTATAACACAAATTTGCACAACAGCCACCCCAAGGTGCTTCATATTGTAAAATAAAGACCCAACAGTACAAAAAAGAAGTGCGCAAACAAATAATAAAAAGATTTGGGAATGAGCCTTTTTGCAGAGTGCAGAATTTTACTAGTAGAAGTCATGACAGTGGGACAGATGCTGAAACTAAAGCACTTTTGTGTTAGGCCCACCCCCCCCAAGAAAAACAGAGGACAAAAACTTTGTTGTAAATGTTTCCCCATATAAGGTCAAATCTTGCCCCCTGTGGTGCCTGGAGAGCTGAGGGCCCAGAGAAGGGGGCTGCTTCACCTTGACTGGTAACCATTGGTAACCCTCATCCACCACATGTAGAAACTTTACTTTTGTGAAGCTGGTTCAGCACAAATCCTGTGCTCAGTCTCTTCCTTATATTAGCAGAATGTCCTAAACTGTAACGATTCATTACTATACATATAAAAGTATAAGCATCTTTTAAAACTTGAAGCTATTTGACTACTAACACATCACATGTGACAACTAGGATATGCTCCACTCCCATCCCCGCCTTCCACCCACCTCAAATCCTGAATTAGACGGATAAGAAACACAGGAGAAAGAAACTGGATGGATGGCAAACACAGCTGCTTTCATTTATTTACCCTGCAATTATTCTAAAGCATAATGTTTAGTGGAAATAGGTAGGTAAATGTCAGCAACACTCCAAATGACAGGAGGCGTAATCAGACAGAGCAAATGCAGGTTTCTGTGTGGGTGAGCAGCATCTTTCATGTGCACTGTTTAGCTTTAGAGTTACACGGATAGGAGGGATAAATGCAACGTCACTGCTTAAAGACTACGCTTGGAATACAAAAATCATCCTTTGATATGCGCATTGAATCATATAGACTTCACTAATGCAGGCATCAGATTATAATACTCAACTCTAGGCAATGTATCAGTGAAGAAAATAACCACATTAATATTATACACCTTATATCTAAAAAAAAAGCTCTCCTCAAAGTAATCAGATTACTACTGGAATATCTAACCACTTTAGTTTTTTTTTTAAATTTAAAATAGTCACCCATTCTCCCAGTATCTAACATTGTTTGAAGTCATATAACAAGACAGCATTTTACACAAAAGGTGTTTATCTAGTGAGCTTTTAAAGTAGAACAAAGATTCGCCGTTTAAAATGTAATGTAGTTAAAAATTCTACTTTTCTAACAAAAACGTCAACGCAGGCAAATAAAGCTACTCCTACTGGGTCACGTGGCTCCCTATCGCAGCTCTCCTCCCCATCTTGCACAGATGATAAAATCTTGCATAGCTGCAGCTTTTAAGATTATATATGTGCAAGTTCCAAGTTATAGCCGATGGGGGGGGGGGAAATCATGCAGCGCATTAAAAATTAAAGTTTTCTACATAATACATCAGTTTAGGGGTCAAAACATAAGCTAAAGTGAAGCAGAGAAACGACCGGGTGATTATGTGCACAGTGTGCTGCTCGGAACGTGGGTGCTGGGGTGTTTTCTTCTGCTACAGTCGGCTGGACACTTGAAGAAACCGTGCATCTGTCCTCTGCGATCCTGCGCGCTGAAGTTGGACACTCTGGGAATTTTCTTGCGTTCGTTCGAAAAAACTTGGTTGTCCAATCCGTGTGCAGCTCCTGCACACTGGCTCCTCCTCCCCCTCGCCCTCTGCCTGCTCCCACATGTAACGTTATAGCTGCCTGTCTGTTGCATTGTCTCATTGGGGACGCAGCGCACGGAGTCCAGCGCTGCGGACAACTCCTGCGGACCTGCGAGCTTTAAAGTGACAGGGGAGGGAAAACATGGATAATGTCGACCGGAAATGAAAACCTGGAATGGTATGAGTCATGGCTCGTTGAGGTGTCTTCAATCTGCCGGTGGATTCATTAATTCCAGCCCTGTGCCAGTCAGTCAGCGGGGCTGCCTGAAGCCGTGAGGCTGCACGGCACGTTAGAATGAGCCGCTCTCATTGATGTTGTAACCAAGCAGCTGCTATGTTGAAATCCCTCATCTGGACCTGTGTCGCTCTACCTGGTGCTGGACCCTAGCCCGTTCCTTCCCTTATTCCGGTGTGCGGTAACTGAGCGGTGGTCAGCGGTGCGCCCCGAGGAGGATGGCCGCCCGCCGCGGATGCGTGAACTCGCTCTGGTCGGGCACCGAGCGAGTCCGCATCGGAGAGCGCCTCAAAGCGACGCTGGCCGGGGTGCTGGAGCTGGAGGTGCTCAGGTGCAAACACCTGGAGATGGTGGATGCCGCTCTGGAGGATCGAGCGCCCGTTGCCGCCAACGCCGAGGAACCACGGGCGGCGGAGGAGGAGGAGGAGGGGAGAGGGACCCCGGAAAGCGGCGCAATGGATGCCGAGCATGGCTCTGCGACATCCCGCCGGCAACAGGTCAGTCAGTACGTCTGTCAGCTCACGGGTCGGATCCACATACAGATGATTAAATATGAATGCGGGGCTGATGGTGATCTGCCAAAAAGCCAGTCCCTCTGCGACTCACTAGACAGATTTTATCGCTGCCTCGCGGCGCACGGCTGTGCCGAGAGCTGAATACTCAATTGAATGAGATGGTGCCAGAGATCAAGCCAGGCATGCAGTGTGTGCGTGTGTGTGTGTGTGTGTGTGTCTCTCACATGGAGCAAATGTCACTGAGGTCAGGAAACCGGGACCAGCTCTGGCTCTGTGCCCTGCCTCATGGTTAGAAAGAAACATGTGGCGCTCAAATCAGGTGCAGGTATTAATACACAAACCAGCGCTGCATTTTTTGGCTCAGGATCATAAGCTCTCCAAAGGTCACTTTGGCTCTCCGTTTGCATTTACAATTACTCTGATCACATTCTAAATATCAGCCCCGCCACTGTTTGTTTAAAAGGTGTACTGCCTGTCTGAATGTTCCAGTGGAGTGTGACCAACCTGAAGAGGGTTATGCTGTCTCCAAACACCCATTTAACCCCATTTTCCCAAACCTGCCCTGAAATGGATATGCAGGTCTTTTGTGTGGAGAATTTGGGTTGACATGTAGGCTGATACAGGAGGACAGGATGAGAACAGGTCTCATCCTGAGGCATGGGCCCCGAGGCAGTAGCCGTTATTGGCGATCTACATTTGAAGCTGAGGAGTCATCAAGATGTAAAATCGGCCAAAAATGAGATGATTAAGATGACTGTGGGTGCACTCATCACTGTGTGTGTGTGTGTATGCGTGTTTAAAGAAACATAATAAATGTAAAATGGCAATGGGCAAGAGAGCACAGGGAGAGTGCTGTTGAAAATATGAAAAATAAATATATAAAAAATGCTGAAAATATTATACATGACCACTGTTTCAGCTTGTTAAATATGAGGATTTTCTTTCGCATCATGTTAAACACATATTTTCTGGTTTTGGACTGTTGGTTAAACGAGACATGCAACATGAAGATGTCACTTTGGACATCTGAATTTAGTCACTATATGCTAGAAAACATTAGCGATGATTGATGGACACTGATTGCAATGACTGGCTTCAAGTCAAAACACCTTTTTTATGGTATTCACAGCCATTATTTAAATAAAACAATCCTTTTCTCAACAGCTTTAAGACCAAAAATAAGCAAAAACCATCTGAAACTTATGGATTCACTGCATTGCACATGAAGTGGTGTGTTACTTTGTACAATGTGGATTATCCCTGGAACGTTTCCAGATTTGACAAACGGGATGGGTTCAGGCTGGAATTTGAGCAAATGCCAAATTTAAGTTACAGTTGAATAAAAATGATAAACAGTTTCAGAGCCAGGCAGCACCACAAGCCACAAGTCTGAAGTGTCACAGTAACCTCCACTGCACAGATGCCTAGTTTCACAAAAACAGATTCTTCACAGAAGGGATTTTGTTGTAGATACTGTACATTATGTGCAGACCTGTTTTCCTCTGAACAAAATGTCACTGCTTTACAAATAAACTGCCCAGCTGTGGATGGTACTTTTCACCAAATATGTTATCTCTGGATTGTTTCCATGGTCTGCTGTGATATGAAACAACACAGTCGACAGCTACGGGAATAACACGCGTTCTGAGAAAGTAACAAATGCTTCATCATGGTAGCTTTGCACGACCTGTTATTACACTGTGAATATGTGTTCCTGATACCAGCGAGAGGTATTAGTCAGCAGCCTGCAGCATATTAATACATGTTCTGTTTCAGCCAGGCTACAGCTGAGGTCACATCTGCAGAATGTTGTATTTTCTTTTTTTGACAAAGTGAAATGAAATTGTATCCCCAAAAATAGTCTGCAGAGGAGAAGCGGAAAACACTTGAAATAATCAGCGAAGGGAGAGAGCGTTTTTGCAGTCCCATCTGAGAGAGGGCATCCGCATGGAAGCGCTTCTCATAACGTGCTGCCTTCCTCACCACCCACCCACCAACATCTCCTCTGTAGTTCCTCCCGTGGTGCTGAGAAATCCTGTGGAGAGGCCGAGCAGCATTGCTCATTCTCACCTCTGAAGGGAGCTGCCGATGTAGCAGAGCAAGCAGGCTGGCACGCTGCCCTTTGCCCTGGCTGGCCTTCACCAACACACGCACACACACACATGCATGCACGCACACACACTCACAAACACACACAAACACACACAGACGCGCACACACACAAACACAGACGCGCACACACACAAACACACACACACAAACACACACGCACACACAAACGCACACACACACACACACACACACACACACACACACACACACACACGACATTTGCATTAAAGGAAACAAATTGCTGTCCTTGTTGTTGCAACATGTAGCTGCAGATGGAGCGGGAACGAGGAAGAGAAAGTTGACGGTTACATGCTGCTTTGTTTACTAGAATCAGAATATAGTTTTATTCGTAAACCCATTATATTCATTTTTGCTGCATACACTACTCATTACTTTAGAAATCATTGGTTGTTCAGCCTTTTTTGTAAGCCAAGGATTTGGTGACTCATAGCATAATGTGCTCTAGCACAACACAAGATTTTTTTTTTCTTTCCTTCTTTCTTTTTTAATAAAGTCTTGAAATATGATTCACATTTTTTCTCTCTAGCAGCAAAATGAGGATGACAGAAGTCATAACTGCACACATCAGGCTGACTATTACGGTCGTGGTGTCATCCGTGCTGAAAAATGCAGTTTAAAATGAGGGAGTATTTGAAAGAATGCCGGCTTTTGAACAAATCTTTTAACAAAAACAAAGCAGCGGTTCTGTAGTATGAACAGAAAACACATTTAATTTGCATTAATGCTATGAATAATTCAGATCTGTGCAATCTGTTGTATAAATAGAACGAGCTTTGAGTTACTGAAACTCCATCTAATCTGGAAACTAGAAGAAAACTTAACTTCTTGCTTTCGAAATTAACATCAAGGCCACGATGGCGGATTCCGGCTCATTGCCGTTCGGAGTTTAAAAATAAAATTCTCCTCGCTGAGCATAACACATCGAGAACAGGAGTGGGAGAAGGAGGGAATATGCTGCAGAGCTTTAATTAATTCACACGCAGAGCAGAACTGCAACGATTAATTAATAGAGAGAAAATTAATCAGCAGCTATTGTAATAAGGAAATCTTTCAGGACTGATTAAAGCTTGTCAAATGTGGAAATCTGCTGTCATTTCTTGCAGAAAGCTGAATATCTTTGAGTTTCATGACTAAGAGCAAACAGCCGGTGATACTTATATAATGCTTTTCTACTCATATTTAACACTCAGAGCGCTTTCTTACTACAAGCTAGAGTTGAGCAGGTTGATCCAGATGTCAATAGTATCGATACCAATGGTATCGGTATTGCATTGATGCTAGCGCAGCAGGATCGATACTTCAATCTTTCTATCCGCTAAATTACTTTAAATTGATTATTTTTTGGAAATGAAAAATTTACTGCAGATATGCACTAGAAAAAGCAGGTTATGCAGGTTAGGTGTGTTTTGTTGTGTTAACTAATTATTGTGAAAGATAAAAAGTCACAGTGATTTAGTTGTCATTAAAATGTGAATTTGCACATTGATGATGTTTTCTGTCATAAGTCATGACACACTGCTCTTTCTTACATAAGCCTGCCTTTATAAGTTTAAAGTATAGGTATCGGTACTGATATCAGTCATACTGGACTTGTCTTTACTTGGCAGTATTGAGCAGCACTTCTACACATTCGTTTTTCTTTAACTGCTTAAGCACTTTTAATCTAACACTTACACTCTGATGGACACATCAGGTGTAACTCAGCATTCAGTATCTTGCCCAGTAATGCTTATATTGGAGAAGCCAGGGATCGAACCACCGACCTCCTTATTAGTAGACGACCTTCTCAATCATCAGTCAATAAATCAATAACTGATGGGAATAATATTTAGATAAGGTCCTAATGAGAAGTGTTCGCGTTCCAGTGTGTGCTCTCATTGAAGGGAGGCTGTCTTGAACTTAGGTTTGTGAAGCATCATCTTACATAGTGAGTCATTAGCCCCCCTCCCCGACTTGTGGAGTGACAGCTTTCATCTCCCCCCTTTTTGTGCCTTCGGGTATCTCTGAATAAAACAGTGTGTAATATTGATACTTTTATGTGCTCCTTAGGACGGGCTCACCTAAAAGCTGGGTGAAGATGAAGATTCACAGTATGGGCTGTCTTTACATTTCAATACCACATTAATAATGTATGAAACAATAAATAGACCACCGTGCAAGTTCTTCACACCATCGCTTGCGCCGTCCCACACTGTTTGACCAAATTATTCTGCCTCAACAAGCCAACCGCTGCAATTCGTTCTCACTGATGACATAATGCACCTATTAAGAAGAAGTGTATGGCTAGTGCTGCCGCAGTCGCTGTAGCATTATTATCTCATCGACCCATTCATTTTGTATGTGCACCCCCTCCCTCACATGCAGGACTATCATATTACAGAGCTCTGAGCAGACCATCACCCGTCTCACCAATGATTTGATCATGTGCTAGTCACTGTGTAACAATATATCCCGTAGTGTGCAAGGCCTTGTGTTGCTGGCACGGATTTGTTGCAGATATTTACCCTTTCAGGAGACTTTTAAAAGTGCCTTTGCACCGGCAGAATAAGTTAATGGTCTCTTAAAATGTAGAATTCTTCAGATCATACATGTGAGAGGAAGTCGCGTCACTATTGGACTGCGTGTTTGTATGTGTGTGTGTGTGTGTGTGTTCAGGCTGAGGATTGAGTTAAATATTTCGCCAGGCCTGTTGTGCTGTTGTGGGTCTGTGTGGGAGGAGAAGCGAACGCGAGTTAGAGAGCGAGCAGCTGTAGCTATGGTGAGTAGAGGGTGGCTGGCTCGAAGGATATTATAGCAGAAGGAGGAGGGTTATTTGTTAAGGGGCCTGTGGGGGAGGTGGGGGTCCTTCAAGATGCCCCTCTCTCTCGCCCGGCAACCGCTCATACCCCCCCCCCCCTCACCTCACCTCGCTCTCCCTTCACCGCCTTCACTCACTCAGTGACTCACTCCGCTATTTCTCTGTCTCTTTTTTTGTCCCTCGCACTTAGTTTTGGTCACCCACTCAGCCACGACTTGC
This sequence comes from Pelvicachromis taeniatus, assembly GCA_015108175.1. NCBI lineage: Eukaryota > Metazoa > Chordata > Actinopteri > Cichliformes > Cichlidae > Pelvicachromis > Pelvicachromis taeniatus. Next base: position 16,711 of record VURO01049211.1, on the reverse strand, counting down.
TGTAGATTCACAGGAAAACAAAACAAAACAAAAAAAATAGTGAGGAGGGGGACAGGATCTCACAGAGCTGAGAGGCAGAGATAAGCCGAAGACTGGTCAAAGTCTCAAACTCTCACACACTTGTTTCCTTCCTTCTCTCTTTCCTCCACAGTCCATCCCCCTCTTTACCTTCTGCCGCTCTGGCAGCTCTTTGTTACGTCATCTGTCTTCTCCCATTATCCTCTGAATCCCCCTCCTCTCCTGTCACCCCAGTGAGTCACTACCTGTATTGTTTCCTCAGTAACCAGAGGATTGATCAGCAGCACCACTCACAGTGTTTCTGTTGTCTGGGCCTGATCACACTAATGCAGGGGCTTTTGGCTGCTGTCCTAAAGGGACGGGTTGGGGATTTGGAGGAGGGTGAAAGGGGTTAATCTTCTGCGCTCTTACTAATCTGGGAAATGGAGGCACTTTGCTAACTTGATGGGCTGATTGTTATTCTTGTTCTTGTTGTGCACAAGGCCTCATTTCTGACTGTTCCAGTAAGTGTGGTGTGACATCGCTGGAGCATGTGCCTGGTAAATGATATGGTGAACGCACAGCCCAACACGTCCTTTCATGTGCATCTTCTTCAGTCCTTATTGTCACTGATGGAAAGTATACTTGAATGCTTAATACCATCTAACATACTTTCTTCTTCTGCCTTACTAGGTTTCAGATGAATATATTGTAGTTTTTTTGAAACACAGAATTAAATTAAATGATTCTATATGACGTTTTATGGTAAATGAAATGGTGCTTTTCTACTCTGCCCCTTTCCACCACATCCTGAAGGTGCTCTATTGGATTGAGATCTGGTGAGTGTGGAGGATGTTTGAGTGAATTCATTGGCATGTTCTTGAAACCAGCTTGAGATGATTTGAGCTTTGTGACATGGTGTGTTATCCTATTCGAATTGCCCATGAGAAGATGGCTACACTGTAGTCATAAAGACATGAACATGGTCAGCAGTGATTCTCAGGTAAGCTGTTTTGTTAAAATGATGCAGACTGGGTACTAAGGGGCCCAAAGAGTGCCAAGAAGATATCCTCCACATCAGTGAATCCATGCTCTCGCTCATTGTGCAAAATTTGGACCCTACCATCCAAACAGAGCCGAGGAAGAAATATTTTGCCCAGATAATGTTTATCCAATCTATTAATGTTCAATTTTGGTGAACTGGTGCAACTTAGAGCCACAGTTTCCTGTTGTTGGCTGACAGGAGTGGCACCCAGTGTGGTTTTCTGCTGCAGAAGACCACACTGGATGTGTTTTGTGTTCAGAGATGCTTCTGCATACTTTGGTTGTAAGGAGTGGATATTTTAGTTACCGTTACCTTCCTGTCAGCTTGAAGCAGTCTGACCATTCTCCTCTGACCTTTTACGTCATCACGGCATTTTCTACCAGGGAACTTCTGTTCACTAGATATTTTTTCTTTTTCAGACTATTCTGTCTAAACCCTGAATAATCCCAGCAGGTCAGCAGTTTCTGAAATACTGAAACTGTGTCACGTTCAGAGTTCCTTAAATCACCTTTCTTCCATTATTCTAATGCTCAGTTTGAGCTTCAGCAGATTGTGTTAACCACGTCTGCATGTCTAAATGCACTGAGCTGCTGCCATGCAATTGACTGATTCGATATTTGTGTTAACAAGCAGCTGAATGGATGTACCTCATGAAGTTTTCATGAGAAAATATTAGCCAAATATATACCCATGATGGCTGATCTTTAATCTGTAGTTTTACTTCCACTGTTTCTTATTGATGGTTGGTAGTCCAATACCTGCGTCCTCCAGTTGGATGCTGGAATATCCTTGGAAACAATACTGAACTTTAACTTGCCCCCCGAACCATCCATTGATGTATGAACGTGTGTGTTGTGAAGGGTGAGTGTAGTTTGTGGTGCCAAAGGGTTTTGGGAGGCCAATAATAGTAAAACATTTTATTTAGATAACACTCCATCCATTTACTTCATGTTGCTGCCTTCATATCTTAAGTGACAGTAAATCAATATAACTGACTTCTGGTAAAATCACGTTGATATTTGATTACTCTTGCTGGATTTGCACACTCCTGCTATATGCTATGCATTTTCAGCATCTAACCTGCAACTGAAGAACTAATGCATAATAAAGTAACATTATTTTATGCTTGCAAAGCTTTAGTCCTGTTTAATGATCAACACATGCTCAACTTTTTGTTTCTGAAGTATTCAGACGTGTTTGTGTCCATCCCAGTTGGACAGAGAACAGCCAGTATGTTTAATATGAGTCATGTTTTTTTCCAGTTGTCCACTGACAAACGTTTTGATGACGATCATGTGTCATTTTGGCTTTTTTGATTGTGGTTTTAACCCTTACCTGCATTATATCTGTGTGAATGAATCATCCATAGTCACCTACTGTTTTTCTTTTGTTTGTTTTTTTGTTTTTTTCAGGATCCTTCTCCCTCTGACACCGCCTGTGAGAGCAGCCCGGAAGAATGCAAGGGTAATTCAGGGGACGGGGCAGCTCACCTCTCATCGGGCAGAGGGAGTAGCTCACGTTGGTCCACTCTTTCCTGGGACGCACCATCTGACTTGCTCTCTCCCCCAACCCCGGACCTTAATGGTATGATGCCCCTGGACAGCGACTCCAGACCTAGTTCAGGTAAATACACACCTGAACACCTCTTTCAGGTGGTTTAAATGTCAGACGGTTGAGACAACAGCACTGAGCTATACAATGATCCAACAGTTTCTCACCTCCGGATAGAACTACAGCTCACCTTGAGAGAATTTCCATCAAACATTAACCGCATCCCATTTTTACTTTTGTTTGCTTGCACTCTGTGTGACTCGGCACTGACTCACTCAGTTTGTCTCTTGCTGTCAACATTTTTTAGCCTCTCCTTAAACTCTTATCCGTTCTCTGCTCTCTCTGAAAGCTTTTCTTGGCCAGGTATGGACTCTTGCCCACTTTTCACTCCACTATTGTTTACGCTCTGGAATATCGATCAAACCTAAAGACGTGATAAGAATTATTATTTTTTAAATCAAAATGAATTTTATACGTCCATCCTTTAGTTAGTAAAAATTTAAATTGGATTTCGTCACAGAGAGAATAATATGTGATATACTGGGTTGTTAAGTACACCTAGAAGGGGGAGAGGAGAAGTCTAAGTGTTCATAGCTATTTCATTTTTGCCCCATACTGCATTTCTAACAGTGGTTTCTGCACTATGACGGCTTTCTTCTGGAATTTTTACGAGGCTTGAGTTTCTATAGGTGAAGGTAGCTTGTTTTTAGTGACTCACCTATTTATCCGAATACAGAAAGGATTGTGAATCTTGTGGAAGCACTGATGTCTCTGCTCTGACTCATAAGCTGTGGTCTGAGCTTCATCTAAGTCACAGTGAGAGACAAATAGTATTTGACTGCTAATAAGATACCGCTCACAGTGCAGGCTGACAAAAGCAACTGAACCTTTGAATCAGCTGTTCCAGTTAAGGTGATGAGATTGGAAATGTGGACTGTAGGGGTGATTCTCTTTTTAAAGAAGCCCATAAATATCAAAGTCTGCTCATTTTAAGAAAGACTGATTGCTGGGAAGCATACTGCAACCATATACTTCCATGGGGCTTTGACAGAAATGTTTTAGAGATGCAGGAAGCTGCAAAAGGTCTTCTGAAGATTTGGATGTTCATTAATCCATAACACAACTACCTAAAAATGGATACAATTCAAGGCTGCTGCTACTTTTCAAAGGAGTGGGCGTCCTGTAAAGGTCACAGTAAGAGCACAACGTACAAGCCTGAACGAGGTGAAAAAGAATCTAAGGGTAACAGAAGAGCAGAAGCGAGACAGTATACTGAAATCACTACAGGTTAATGAGTGTTCATGGAAATAGTGGGAATCATGAGGGAAACCGCCGCTCTACAAAAGCTGCTATTGTTTGCCACAGCATTTGTGAGGCCATGCTCTGTGGACAGATGGGGGCAAAATCTGGTTGTTTGGAGGAAAAATGGTACCACGCACCATGACTATAACTTCATCCTAAATGTAAAGCAGGATGGAGGGGTCTCACAGTTTTGAGACACACATTCAGTGAGGGAACGTTGAATTCAAGTGATTTCTTGAGCAGTTACAGTACAAGAAAACATCTAACAGAGTTTATTGCATTAAGAGCTGGATTTAGTTAATAAATCTTTTGTTTACCCTTCCTGTCAGTCGTGTCAGATAACTCTGTGTGTTCAATAAAGGTAAGATAACTACAGTTTCTGTGTTATCGGTTTAGTCAAGTTATTTTCTCAATATGGAGTCTATCCGAGAGGTGCAATACACAATGGACAAGTCACCAGTTTATCGCGGGGTTAGGTCAGAGAGACAGACAACCATACACGCTCACATTCACACTTAATGCCGATTTAGAATTGATAATTAACCTGAATGTACCTCTCTGGATGGTGGCAGGAAGCTGAACCTATTAGTGGGAGAGCAGAACATCCAAAATCCACAAATAAATGCCCAACCTGGTGAAATTAATAAGAAAAAAATAAAACAAATCAGAATGGGGCCTGGAATAAGTGGAATCCTTCACACAGAGAATAATACGTGATATAATGGGCGGTTTATCACACCACAGCCACCCTCTTTGATTCCTGATGTATATCGCCAGCACCTCTGAGCATTTCTCTAGGGCATTTTTCATTTGCTGGATGCTTCTTTTACAAATGTCCACATTTCTTTTTTTCAAGGTTTCTATTCAGTGAGCGGCAGCTCCCTGTCAGACTCTTGCTACTCTGTGTCCAGTGATGCCGCCCATGGAGGACCGGTTGCCCCTGCCAGACCCTTGAAGCTGTGGGAGCAGGTTCCTGTGTGTGCTGACAACACTGACCTCCTGTGGTCAGAAGGTGCAGTGCAGCTGCAGCAACCTGTACTCCAGGACAGCCAGGAGGAAGCTGAACCAACAGAAGAGACGCCAGTTTCTGGTGAGTTGGTGCAAACAATAGATCCCTATCTTGTAAATCACTCCATATAGGTATGAAGTTTCAGCAGTAAGTGAAACTTACTGAACCACTGAAGTTTAAAGTTGTTTTTTCCCCCTCTGTCTCTTACAGTCCCGAATGACCTTGAAGCAACTGGTCTGACCTTTCTGTCTGAACTTTGTTCAGGACTGGGCGATTCCCTGATTTCTTTCATCCTCCCGCTCCTCAACCCTTCATCCTCCTCCTCCACTTCCTCCTCCCAAAATTCAAAACTCCAACTTGACTCCCGCTACTGTACAGATCTGGTGTCCCGTAGGACTAAAGAGGTTTACTCCTACCCAAGCCCACTGCATGCTGTTGCCCTCCAAAGCCCCCTCTTCACCACCCAGAATCAAGAACAGTCAGTCTCCGTGAACCCTGAGGGACCCCAGCATGATGAACCCACAGAGTCAAACGCTGACACAGCTCTGCTTCTCCAGCCTCAGCAGCCTCCCTCTCCGCCCTCCTTCACTCAGTTGGAGCAGTACATCTCTTGTCTGGCTCGCCAGTTCCACAGTCGGGCAAAATCCACCTCTGATCTCACCTCACCTGCCACCCCTGGGCCAGTCACACACAGAGGCCTTTGCACCCCTGGCAAAACTCACGGATCCACCCAGTCCCTTTCTGCCTTCGAGAGCCGCAGCACACCCTCCACCCAGCCAGGCGTCAACATCACACCCTCTAAGTCACTGCTAGGGAACTCAGCCAGAGTCAGCCTCAGCACCACCGGAAAAAAGGGCACCAGGAATTCAATCAACCTGGGAAATCTTCCTTCAGCCACCGGAGAAGACTTGAACATAAATCTGCATCTAAACCTCAACTTGAACCTGACTCCTGGTTTAAATTCTGGCCATGGGCTGGTGGACAATCCCAGAAACGGAGCTCTGAGGAGAGACTTTGCTGCCAATTCCACCGCTTCTGCCTCATCGCATTCTTCTGCTACACCCAATCCAGCAATGAGATCTCGTTCTCGCATTTCAACTTGTCCAAGCAGCCTGAGCCACCGCAGCTCCCTTGAGGTCCCACTGGGGTCTGGAGCCAGCTCTGGGTTTGGCTCATCAGCTTTCTGTCGCTCATTAGACTGGAGCAGTGGTGCTCCACCTGAGGCTGGGCAGCCAGTGTTTGTCGCAAATGCAGGATCAGCTCCCGGATCTCAGCGCAGCAGCTTGATCCAGGAGTCCAACTCCAGTCCAAAGTTAAGTGAAGACTCGCCCATGGTGGAGGAGATCTCCCGCCTCTCTGGCCTTTCTCGAGCTGTTGTAGTTGGACTTATGGAACAAGGCGTGGAGCTAGATATTGACTGCTTCCCAACGGATACTGCAGGTGAGGTGAGAGGCCACACTAAAACTCACCTAACAGCCCAAACAGATCAGTCACATGACTATACAAGACTGACAGACTTGAATCCCCAGAGACCAATACAGCTGTCTCTCAGTGTGACCCATTCTCCACAGTCTCAGGCCAGCCTCACCCCTCCTCTCTCACACTCCAGCAGCCCCATACACCCCTACCAATCCATACACATTCCCTCCTCCCACTACTCCTCACACTCCCACTACCAACAGACAGCTGACCTTCCTTCCTCCACAGCGTCCTCACCTGCCTCCCGCCCTACCCCAAGAGGTCGCTCACCTCCGCGCCCTCTCCAACCATCCCCCCTGGGTGCGACCCCGCTCTCTGTTTTCCGACGAGATGCACCATTCCAGTGCTCCCTGCCCCGCACCAATACCAGGACCTCTCCTTTTGAGCATGGTGGGATCCAACCAAGAGGAGGATCCCTTCGGCAGAGCAGTGGAGGAGGCGATGGTAACAGCAGGAGGAAAAGGGCGGAGGGCGACGGGCTCTACAGGGGAAAGCATGCCTCCCATAAGCTGATCAGGGCAGCAACAGTTAGCAGTTATGCAAAGAGAGAGGACTACAGCTCAGTTTGGGGTGAGGACGAGGAGAAGTTGCGAGCAGCCGCTCACTCACACAAGAAGTCCTCCAGCAAACTCTGGAGGGGCTTTGAGGGACGCCTGTGGGGCAAAGAGACTGAAAGTGAAAGAGAGGAGATAGACAGGGCAGAGTATGGTTATGGCTGGAGAAGGAACAGCATGGGAAGCTGGAGAAGAGAGCACAGAAGAGTTAAAGCTTCTAGCAGCTGTGACAAAAGGCCAAAAGTAGACAACTCCCCCGTCTTCTCAAAGAAGAGAGGTAAAGATGATGGGGAGAGACGGAGCTCAAGCCTCAGGCTTTCCAGGCGGGCTCTTTTTAGGAGTGAATCACAGGGCTTGCTGGTACCTCGGAACCACAGTGAAGAGCCCACAAGGCGGCCACACTGGGTCTCCTCCTTGGATGTGGGGCACGGTGGCATGGGAATCAGAAAAGACGAAGGGGTCAGACTACTGAGAGCGAAGGAGGAGGACAAACGGCTGTCTTCCACTGCTAGCCTCTTTAACCTCTCTCGTTCTCAGAGCCTAGAAGGCAGCTGCCATTCACTCTCTCCTCTCTCCTCCCCTTCATTTTCTCCTTCTCCTCCTCCACGGCTGCCACTCCAGCGCTCCCGATCACTGAGGGATTTGGGAAGGAAAGTGTTTGGCTCAATGAGGTCGCTTAGTCTCAAACAGAAATCATCCAAGAAGTGACTGCTGTACAAAAAAGTGTACTTCATCATTTGCGTTGTACATTCAAAAATACTAGTGATGATTAGTATTATATTTGATGTTTAAAATAAAGTGCCATCATTTTGGAGTTTTATGACTGATCTGACAGATACATTGGTTCTCTAATACTGGCTATAAGATATCAACTGGTCCTTTCACTCATCTCCAGTGTGATGAAGTTCCTCTCAGGCACATCATGTCTGTGAAGTTTTATTCTTGGGTCACTTCATTAATTCTAGTAATGTTTCTTTTGTAAAACTCTAGGCATATACATTTTTATAGCTTTCTAAAAAAGTATAAAATAAATGTGAACCTTCACCAAACACAATGTTTAGCATAGCATATACGGAGCACTTTAAAAGCTCAGAAGTTTTTGTATTAGAAAACCGTGCACAGCGCAGCAGCAGGAAAGAGCTGCAAGATGCAACATGGCCCACAGAGAATTGTAATACTTCTTTTCCACTGATGTGGTACCGGTCTGCAGCTAGTTTTGCTTTGGTACCTTTTGAGTAGCAGTATACATTTGGTCAGATTTAAAAATCTGAAGTTTTGTAGGTTTATGTATTTGAGGTAACTTGCACAGGAAAGAGATCATGATTGACATAATTTATGTGAAATTTTCTGATAGCCACTGAATGATTTCAGCTTTGACTCCAACAACTTTATGCTACTGTGCATTGCTAGCTATTGGCACCAGGAATACTCTGCTTGGCAGTCCTTCTAAATTAGGCACCAGATCAGTGGAAAGGAGGCATCAGTGAAGGGAACACAAGTGACCCCTTATTTAGGGGCAAATGATTCTTTTTAGACTCTGTAAAGGACTGCAACCCTCACAAACCCTAATTTTTATCAGTGTGAATGCCATCCTGAAGAGGATCCTATTGTAACAGGAAAGTAGCCATTTGATAATACTGTAGTAATCACAGCTGTAAGAAGCTTCGATGCATAAATCATGCGTATGAATGTGTACGTGCACACTCCCCTTCTGCATGCTGCTCTGTGACTTGTGATTATAGCTATTGTGAGAGTGTGATATTCCTCTTTGATAATGGGCAGTATTGCCACTGAAGTACAATCACATTGGCCAGATTTTGACCAAAACTTAGCAAATACTCTTTAACTTGATATTTTGCTCAGGATTTTGAAATAAACATTGAATTAAAGTATTGATGAGTTATCCAAGATAAATATGTGTCCTCTCATGGCTTATAACTAATAAAGGAAACTGATAACTGAATGTGTGCTCTTCCTAATATTAGTCCACTAAAGATGTTTACATGTCAGCAAAGGGTTTTAAGATAAAAAGATGAAAGAAAATGAGCATTTTCTTTTAACAAATATTTTTATTGAAAAGTCACAAAATTAACATTCATATCACTGACCAAACAACTGCAAACACGGAGGCAATTGGGTAGTGCATGAAGAGCCTCTTTAGCTTTCAGAAGCATTTTGTGAACTATATCAGACTGTTGCTAGGAAACCAACTTTTCTGTCCTTTCTATTTTCAGCAGTGACATCTTTGCTTTCCAACTGACTGCTTTCCTCAAGTCTGTATAATGTCTGTTATGCTTACGTCAATCCTCTCCCTAGGAGCACAGCAAGAGTCACTGGAGACATGTAAACATCCTTTAACTCCTTTGCGGTGTGGTCTGAGGTTGGAACAGTCTCTCAGGCTGAGGTTTTATTTGGCACGTTGAGCTGGTGGGCTAAACGCTGTCGCCAGCTCTTCTGGTTTGGTTAATCCCGTCCCCGGAGTGGTCATTCTGGTTGGAGGAAAACATGCCTCGATACATTGCTTTCTCTTTTTGTAAGTCCCGATTGAGTTTCTCCTCAGCCCTCTGCAGGTACTTCCTCACACTGGCATCTGTGACAGAAACATATACATAAACTCGATATCCTCCAGAGAAAAGATCAGACAAAGTATGCTCAAATTACTATGAGCAACTGCATTTCCCTCAGAGAAAAACAAAACATACAAAAATAAATAAATAAACAAGTTACCCACCTGAAATGACTCATAAATGAGTCCTCTAACATGCTTTAATTAAATACCTTTAACAAGGGTCATGTTGATGTTTCTAACTCATCTACTTAACTGATCACACGGTTAAACAAGGTCCGCAAGCTTTTCCAAAGCGTAGCTGACTGGCAATACTTTAAACATGATTATTATTTTTTTTTTTTAAATCACATATTAGTTGTGTTTTATTGCCATCACTGAATGGATAGCAATGTAACAAAAGAGCAATTTTTGGTGGTGGTGGAATGATTGCAAATATTGACTGAAAAATCCACAGGCGGGATGTGGATTTTTGTGGATGTGGATCCACAGGCGGGATGTAGCTCCATGTGGACAGGCTACATGTTCACCATTTAGTGATTAATTTTATTGGATCCAAAACGGCTCATTGCATACTCATAAACATGTTAATTAAAACAGCTGCACAAACCTATTCAGCTTATCTGGGTGCACAAGTTTGCCTTTCCCATGCTCATCAATGATGTTTGGGCACTAATGACTGGTTGACCTTAGATCTCTTTGCCTGGTAATCTACACAAACTCCCACCAAAGAACTGATGTTTCCACATGCTCTGTGCTACTCATCTACAAATCACAACTTATTCATCAAAAACACAGATACTCATTATTGCTATTTCTTTCCTGTTTCCAGCAAGTGCAACTAGCTACCTGAATATTTAATGTTTTTACTCTTGAAAGTCGCCACCAGAAATATCTCTTGGCCTAAAGATTACGACACAGCCTCTGTGAGAAAGTTGTAAACAAGTGTGGCCTAAGATGTAAGGAAAGAGAGCTACTGGTACTAGCAGTGTTAGTCAAACTATGCTAACTACTATGATGAATGTGCTACATATTTCAGTGGCATTTAAAACGAAACTGCATTAATTTTCTGTTCTTCTAAACAGAGATAGTGGAAGAAGCTCCCATTTTGTTAAATCCTTTTATTTGTTTTAATAGCATTTTGTAATTTGAAACAAAAAATTGTGTACAACCACATGTTAGTGCAATTCTTAAATATCTAAGCCTTGCATGAGTGTCTAAAGGACACTACGCTATTCAGTTATGAAGACCAGATTCTGGGTAGCACCTTTGCTTCAGATTTGCTCTCATCAACTTTGCAGCCTGAAACTGGACCGTAGTATATGTAATAGTAATACATCATCTGCAAAGAGGGCTGTGCTGGTTTAATCCATTATACCCTGATAGCTTCCCCCACAGGCTCTACGCTAAGATCAAACTTGATCTTAGCGTAGAGCAGTAGCCATCGACTCCAACTCTGGACTCCGTGTCTCGGTAAAATGCCATAATACAGTTTAGTGCCGTTCAACTATTATTTTTGCCATGCTGTCCATTAACAAATTTTATTTGGTCATATATTCTTAATCTACATAGAGAAGATGGATGGGTTGGTAGGTTGTGCAAAGTGTGGGGTCTTTCCCCTTCTTTTTGTATTACCATTACAAATGGTAATAATGATGTATGTGAATCACACATACTGTATGTTTTACATAAACCTGGGGTAAGCTCATTTATAAATAATTTCAAGGGAACCCATCAATGACTTGTCATTTTTAAGTTTATCTTCATTTATTTATACTTTATCTTCCATTTCGGCAATCTGCATGTAGTTATGACAAAAATAGGCATTATCTGAGTTAACAGAACTCTATACATTTTCAGTTTATTTTATGCAATTTGATGAACCAAAACTTTAGTAACTTAAACCTAACATATTTTCAATCACAGCCCTGGAGATTTTTCTTTTGGTAGGTTGTAACCTCTTTGGTGGTCCAAAGAATTTGGACAGCACATCCCAACCGGCCTCCTAACCCTTTATGTATGTAGAGAATGTTTCAAAAATGAGTTCAGCTCAAGAGAAATGGGAGCAAAAACAAAAGTATTGCGTTTATATTTTTGTTCAGTGTATGTCTATATAACCATTACGTCATCTTGCTCTGAAAGATCATGATGGAATCGTGATGTCTGGCTCTTTACCATTAGGCTGCTCTTTAGAGGCCTGGATGAGGTACTCTTTGGCTGTCTCTGCATCTCCCATCTCCAGAGTGGCTACTCCGGCCCTGTACAGAGCTTTGGCATTGCCTGGTCGCCACTTTAGCACTCGCAGACTGTATTCCTGCACACGAGTATAATCAACACTCTTCCTCTGCAGCAAACAGGCTGGAAGAGATAAAGAAATGGTTATACTGAAGAGTCGTATCAAACTAGAGAGCAGTTTTTCAAAGAGTTACTAATTCAACAGCTTTTAAAGAATATGAGATACTATCTCAGAATGATATTTACCTACCAGCAAGGTTGTTGTAGCAGTCCACTTGAGTATTTCTCATTAAAGCCTCCTGTTCAGGTGTGAGCACAGGTATCTCAGGCCCAAACCCCTTCACTGACGTTGTCACATCCGAGTCAATGCTCCGCAGGAGCAGAAGAGCGCGGTGATAACGACCAATGGCTGAGCGAATGTTCTTGTCCTTGTAGAAAGTATTTCCTTCCGTTTTCAGTTGGGCTGCTTCCTCTAGCAAAGCTGAAACCGGCTTAGCAGAATTCAGTTTGTGTCCAAAGAGGCTTGGTTCTGCTGCTGCTGCCCCCTGCACATCTAGGCTAGCCTCCCCACCAGCACTCTCCATGTCTGCAGTGAAGCTAATTAGCTGTTGAGATGAGAAAGCACATTTTCGTTTATTGTTAAACACAAAGCCTGAAACAGGAAATGGGGAGACATCTAAAAAGCACATGTAAGGGCTAATGAAACATACAGGTTCAGGCCACCTTAACTGTTCATTAATTAAAAAATTTTTAAAAAAATCTAATCGCTAATCAAAATCAATATAAATTAATACGTTTCTTTTCAAGTGTAGCGCTAAACTCAAATTT
>VURO01049209.1:1934-12573 GCA_015108175.1 Pelvicachromis taeniatus | reverse complement strand
TTAATTTTTTCCCCCCCCCCCCCCCACACACACAGTTTTTTTCTATAAATGAATGGTAAACAGGAAAAAAAATGGTAGATTATTTCTGATATATGCAAAAAACAAAAACATAAACATATAATACTGCTTATTCCCTGTAGGGTCTCAATTGCAGGCAGCAGTTGCTTATTCTGATTCTAAAGGATTATCCTGTGCCCAGCAAAGTAATCACTGGATAAGGCAACGTGACAGAGTCCACATTACATATCTCCTTACCCGGCATACAGAAAAAAAAGTATCTGGTTACAGAGATGTAGAATACGCTGAATAGGAAAGGTTTTTTATCTTTCTTGTTCTTAATTTTCAGAATCTCTTTGGACTTTCTTGTGCATGACCAGCCAATGGAGGAAGAGAAAGCCGGTGATAATATCCAAGCAAAATCTGGCTCCCCTTTGCCCACCGGGCTTCCCATAAACTGGGGACTCATCACTGGGCCTGTTCCTGAGCCTGTTTTCCCAGCACCCAGCACCACTTTGAATACTTCTCTTCCTCCCCTTGCTCAAAGTTCAGCCGTGCACGCCCTGCAGACCAAGGTGAAGTCGATCACGCAGAGAAGAACAAGAGGAAGAGACAGGGAGAAAGACAGAGAAAGATTTGACACAGAGGTGCTGGTGAGCAACCCAGTGGGGCACATTTCATCTGAAGTCCTCCTTAGACAGAGACCCAAAGTTAAAGGCCAGCTGTTTCTGCCTGCTCCCTCCTGGCGATCAGGTGGTGCCAAGCACTTAAGCAGCAGTGATGAAGAGGAGGAGGTAGAGGTACAAGTCAGGCTGGAGATCCACAGTCCTCCAGCTGAAGCACAAGTTGTGCAGCAGGGGGAGGAAGTGGAAGAGGAGCAGTCAGAAAACAATGATGGACAGGTCAGTCATCCAACGGGTCAGCCTTGTGGGCTTGGAGAGGGCACCAGTCTGGAGAGTCCTCTGTCTGACAACTCAAGCACTAGCAAGGATGCCCCCTCCCTTCCTCCTCCACCTCCACCTCCACCTCCACCTGTGCTCTCCTCCAACATCTCTGCTTCTACAACATCGTCCTTTACTTCCTCCACTTCTTCTCCTTCAGCAAGACACTGGGCCCCTCCAAAGGGCTTCTGGAGAGTAGCACGCCCAGAAACATTGCTTCTCAATGGGGTTGATCCTCACAATAGACCCCCCACATTACCACTAAAGGACTACACTCAGACAGAGGCACTAGCAGAGCCTCAGAGGAAGTCTAAACTGGCTGAAGCAGGCAACAAGAATGATGTGGTAGGTCTGGTGAATGACTATGATGCATCCTCTGAAATTCAAAACTCTGATAGTGTGGAGTGGTACCTGGACAAAGGTGAACAGAAGGAGACAGATATGACTGATCCCAATAAAGGACTGTGCAGTTCAGACAGCTCAGAGAGCATGTCTTCACAAAGTGGAGTCCTTTGCGCTGATGATAAGCTGAGGGTGAAGGAGAGGGCCTATGCAAAGTTAAGGGAAAGACAACAACACTACAAGGAAGTGAGAGAACTGCATGAAGGAGAAATCACTGGCTATTACGAAGAAACAACGTGCAGAGTGGATTGTAATGGTAGGTCTAATGAGAAAAATAATAGAGAAAGCTCAAAAGTAATGTATGAGGCCATCTGAGAATGGCTTTAGTAATACTTCGCTGATCAATAAGATGTAGAGTGTTTTGAAACTCCTGGCCATGGCATAAAATACACAACTTTGCTTTTGCAGTATGATTATGCTATACAATAATAGTATTTTAGTAGTCTGCCTTTCTTTAAAAAAAAAAATGTTCTGCCATATTTATAACAATACTTGATATTGTTTTTTTTAACTTGTGACTTAGTCATAGTTTTTTCTCTATTGCTGTAGCTTTCTCATGAAGTGTACTCAAATGTTATGAGCTGGATCCGCTCTTGTGGCATGTTAGCATTTTGATTGAGGACAGAAAATGTGAAATTTTGCATTTGCATTTTTTTTCCAAACAAGCTAGAAAGCTAGAAAATTGTCAATAATTTATCCACATTGTCTGCTTAGAATGATTTCCAGCTGTTACAGCCATTCATGCCAGCCGTAGTCTGCCTACCTACAATGTTGTATTGAAACGCAGAATGTAACCTGGCTGGTTCCCAGTGCTGAACAGATGTCAGATGTGCAGATGTGCATGCGGGTGTTACTATTAATAGAGCAGTGGGGGAAGTGTCCCTGTCTTTTTTATCTCTGCCGGCGCGCTAATGGATGTCTTTGTATGTTTGTAGGATGACAGATGATATATTTTCCCATGCTATGATGATGTGGTATTGCACAGATCTCCTCTGTGTGTGCATGTATTCGAGTGTTTCAATGCCCACTACAAGAGATGCAGGTGCAAGTCCATGATGATGAGATGATTTTGCCCTCTTGTCTCTGGGAAATCTGCTTTTATCCTTCAGCAGTTACATAATCTCTGTATGTGTGTGTGCGTGTGTTTTGTTTTGGGGCGTTTTGTGTCCGAGATTAAAGATGAGTTAGGGATGACCTCAGAGACTGCCACTGAGTCTAATCTGAACCTAATGTTATAAGGTTTATGAAAATCCTTTAGATCATAGCAAGTCCCAATTTCTTTGATACCCAAATGTCCTTGTAGATCACGTCATGGCTGATTGCTCTCTCTGCAGTTGTGTTTGCCTCCAGGCAAATCCTAAAAAAATGGAACATTAAACAATAATTTAATGCGCTGCAACACATTATGTCTGGGTGAAAGAAGAAACAAAGACAAGAAATTTTTCTTTTATCTGGAAGAAATTTTGACTGCACTTTTCTATATGCTCATATCTTTTTCCTTTCTTATACCAGTTGCAGGTGCCCATCCTGTTTTGGACACTTCAGACTCAGCCATTCTGGCCCAGGAACTTGAACCCTATTTAAGGTGAGCAATGCAGTTCCTGGCAAGGGTGGTGACAGATAATCTCTGTGCACTATTTATATCCTCTCCTCATAAATTTCACTTTTACATCTCCACTTGAGAAAATCTACCCAATGAGGCGCCTATGCCTGCTGCACAATCCAAACAAACATTGTGATTATCAGGTTTAATCAAAGGCAAGAGATGATGTCGAGTATTATCAAAAGCAGTGCATTGGCAATACTGATATTTTAACTCATATTCGATACTCGCTCATCACTTGTCAACCTGGCACACTGTTATCTTTTTTCAATGGTTGCACTATTTTGGAAGCCATCCTATTATTAAAGGATGTTATATTTAACATAGTTATAAACTGTAGAAAAAAGAGCTGCATATGACACTTAAAGACAGGCTCCTAAGCTTTGTTGATTTCTTTTTATCTGGTGTTTGAATACTGTGGTGACACAACAAACTGTAATCTAGTGAAAGACAATATGTTCTCATCTTGTCACACAGGAGAGAATGAATCACACTTAGTCCATTACAAAGATAATCCATGTGGCTGGTGTATCATGCTATCTTTATCACTGGGCCAGGGGATAAAGAGAAGTACAGACGATGAAGCACAATGCAGAGCAGCTTAGCTGCTGGGCATAAGGATGAATGGGTGGATGGATAAATAGATGGATGACATTCCTCTTTCCTGCTGACCACTCGAGCCACGCCCCAGTCTATGTATCTGATTTTACATAAGACAGCTTAGGAAGACGCAGCTTGCTGGGCTCCATGTTAAGTCAGTCTTTGGGGAAATATGATGTCTCTGGATATGTGTCAGCACAGACTAAGCTTTGAAAATTTGAACACTTTATCAAATATTTAGTATTCTGAGACAGATGCAGGCAGATTGTCTCATTAGCGAGTTAAACTCTATCCATTCCCCTGCTGTTTTTGTCGCCATAATAATTCATTTCTGTACTAATTTCCACTCTCTGTTTCTCTTCCCATTGCTCCTCAGGTCACTTCTTGTAATCAGCGATGAACTACCTCTAAGCCCAAGACACGAGCAGGCCAAGCTTCTTCTGGAGCGAGCAAGACTCAAGGCTCGCTCCAATCACATCAAAGGCGATCGCCCCAGCAGACGCTCCCATTCTGATCAAAGATCCACCGTGTAAGTTGACTTAAAAGGCCTATGTGGGCTTGTGGGATTGTGGTTAGAGAGTGTGAAAGTCCCACTTTGAGCGTGTCTGCTTCTTCTTTTTTTTCTGTTTATGCACTTCTTATGTTTGTTTATCACTTTTCTCCCATCCTTACGTCTCCCTCCCAACACTTCTTCTGTGCTTTGTCTATCCTTCTTTTGCGCTTGGCCCTTTCTGGCAAAGTTAATGTTGCATAACTGAAAACAAGTTAAAGCTTTAGAACTTGACTTTTGCTTTGTAATTACATAAGCAAAGCTGACAATCTTTTGAAAATGTTTGCTTTTATTCTTTTTACGTAATGGTGTGTACTTCATGTCATTTTGTTTCTGAAATCCCTTTAAATCAGCAGGAAGTTTTTGCTTAATTTAGGATTAGGAGAATTTGCAATGCGCCCTACATTCCTGACTGCTTCACTAACCTGGTCACTGGTGCCTGAGACAGACACAGTCGTAAAACATACAGTATGTCTTATTACAGTTTATGTAAATGTCATTTTAGCACCTTCTATTTTGATATTATGTGCCCAGTGCTGCACATTTTATTAATCTTATGTTTCCTACCATCTGATGCTGAGATGACTATAAGTCAGCTTTACTACATTTTTCATATTTGACTTTTATAAACTAATAACATAAAAATGGAGAAGTTTACAAAATATCTGGCGCTTTAAACTTATCTGCAATATGCACACTTCTGTCATTTTTTACAGGAAGAAACAGCAAGTTGAATCTCCCAGTCCAACAACAGCACAAAAAGCTGTTCAAACCAAAGAAGAGCTCCCAGCTCAAGTCTCATCTGGTCCCCTCCTTGTCCCCAGTCAGAGAGACACTTCACCCAGCGACCAAGTAGGTCGAACCAGAAGGTACGGTTGCTCACCCACCCGTGTACGCTTTGAGGATGAATCGGAAAAAGAAGCAGAGTCTCGCTACTTGGACAGAGTGAGACAGCGTGGCAGGCCCGGGACGCCCAGGTCCAAGAGTAAAGAAAGCAATACAGATTCCAGCAGCAGCGGCTCAGAGAGGAACAGAAACCACAGAAGTGTTTCTATGCCTCCTACACAGAAGCAAGAGGATGAACCTGTTGTTGGTGAAACTACAACAGTGGTTAAAGAGATAATAGTGCTGGTGAAGAAATGTGAATCATGTGGTTCTGTGGTAAGGGAACCTCAGCCAGTTTCATCGCCACCAGATCCAAAGCACGCTGAGCCTCAGCAACCTGGTAACCCTGAGGACTCAAGGGGAAAGGTGGCTCCTCGCTGGGTGTCACCAAACAAACCGGAGGCAAGTACTCGTCCTAAAGCTTCTCTTACTGTCACCTTCGCCGGTGCTTATGTGTTGGGGGAAAATAGAGAAATTAGTACAGGATGGAAGTCATCAGGTTTTGGGAAACTTAGGAGAAGGAGCAGGAAAGGAGAAAGTCGGTTAGAGTCTGGCCATGGACCTTATGGCCCGTCGTGGGCTCAGCGGCGTAACTCAAATCCACGTAACAGAGTCAACCTGAGCAGAGCTGTTTCATTTGCACCTGGTAGCCCCATTTCTCTGGAGCCACATTTGCTCGAGGCATCTGGTGGACTGAGGGAGTCACCAACCCCTGCATTGCCTATTAAGTCAGCTCTGAAGTCAAGCTCAAGAAATCGCTCTGGTGCTGGTCAGTCCACGGTTCAGTTCCAGATTACCTCAAATCAGGGAGGAGAGGGTGGATCCCAATCTCTGCTGGATTCTCCAGACACAAGGAGGGAGTCTCCAGCATCTTTAACCCCAGGGGTGCCTGCTACTAGCAGCCCAGTATCCTGTATCAGACCCTCTACTCTGAGGTACTCCCCAGCCAGGCTAGCCACAGACCTGCCAGCCTCTGAACTCTGGGACACCACTCCAGATGGTGCAGGTGAATGGCAGCAGAAATGCACATAAATACTATTAGCATGTTATAATTATTTTTAAAAGCAGCATTATACTATTACACATACTAATAGTTTATATAGTATAATGAAGCCTTAATAAAGTAATGAGATGGGGGAATGAAAAAGGCATGAGCTACAAAGTAAATGTTACTCTGACTACTTAATAAATGTGGATGAAAAAGTAAACTATGTCTGTCTGAACTGAAGACGAGTGGAAGTATAAAGAAGCTTTTTTGGTTATGCTTCTGAAGTGAACTGCAGCTACATATAAACTGTACTTATACTGTACTAATAGATAAATGTTGTAGTGTGAAAAAGAGCAGATAGAAGTTTACTTTCTGCAAAGATCAGGATAATACTGACATTCAGTTATGTACTTTTTTCCTTTTGTAGGCTTAAGTGGGGATTCTGGTTCTGGTTCAGAGTGCCGTGCAATACGTGGCCTGGGTATGTCTCGGGCTGAGGACCTCAGAGCGGAGCTATTGAGGGCTGAACATCTGAAAGCTGAGGCCCTGTGGGAGGAAAACTGTGATGGGTCCAGGTAAGCCAAGATAACAATGTTCTTGCCATAGCTTAGACAATAAATCCCTTGCCCCCACCAACACTGTTGTGCAGCACTTAGTAGATTAAAACCCTGTCCTGCAGACAGGATGTTGTTGTCGTTAGAAAGCTTCTTTCAATACCAGGGCAATCCTGCCCTCTTTTGGTAATACAGGATATAGCTGTAGTCATTACGAGCCTTTATAGAAGGAAGACAATTGTAAAAATGTTTTTACAGCTCTTAAAATAAATCTCAATCCATATGAACAATTCTCAGTGTGTGTGTAGTTCACACCGTGATGCAACAGTGTCTAGATCAATATATTTAAAGTCTGTGCTAAGGTCTTTTTTTTTTTTTTAAATCACAACTTTCCTTTTACAGAAAGCTGGATGGGCGGCCAAAGCTCTTCCTACGTCGCTTCTTTTCCTCCATTGGCCTGAACAGCGTTGGTAGGCTTGTGAAAGGAGGTCGCTCCAGCAGTATGGAACAGCTCAGTATCCCCACTGCCCCCCGGGCGAGCTCAGCATCACCAAGTCCCACACGGAGACCGCAGCCCACTATCCGCATACAGAGGACACCCTCCCTGCAGACGCTGAATACGGTGAGCAAGATGCCTAAATGTTTTGTTGTGGTAAAGACTGCTGCGTCCTTTTATCTCATGTTTTTAACATCATGATTGGCCACAAGAAATTCATACGAGTTTAACCTGATACAGGCAGAAGGTAAAATGTAATGTCATTTTCCTGATGTAGATCTACAAAGTTCATTTTAACAGTGGACCAGCCAAAGCTTCTACTTTATATATGTCTGCTGCCTCCTCTGCAGCTGCAGGAATACAATTAATTGTTTCAGCCAATTATAACACACCTCAGAATAATCCCTTTTTCTATGTGTGTGTGTGCTGCCAAACAGACCATATTTTTTATAGGTGCAGTAAAGGCAAAATATTATAGTTCTGGAAACTGGTTTGCTGAAAAGAAATAAAAGCAGTTTATTACAGTACCATTCATTTGCCACTAGGTGCTGCCACTGGCCCAGCTGCGTAAAGCCTCCTCTGTGCAGAGTTTGGAGAGAAGAACTGAGCGTTCAACAATACTCGGGGAGGTGCAAATACCATATGGCCTGGCACTCAGGTAGGCGTCTGTGGCAAACAAAACCAAGCAGGAGAACTGAGTGATGAAGAGGACTTATATAAATTGTCGCAATCTTATTCAAATAATGAATTTCTGCATCCTCAGCCCTGACAGCCCTCAGCTTGAGCTTCACAGGGCCTTGAGCGTTGAAGATATACTTCCCTCTAGAATCGCACGTCCTGTGGGCCGGGTCACCCAGGCTTTCCCCGATGGGAGTATCCTCCTGGAGCTCATCAAACCCCCAAACGGTCCTTATGGTTTTGTCATTTCAAGGGGCAAAGGTCGACCAGACACAGGTATGTTTTCAAATTTTCTTCATTATCTCTGAAAACTGGAGTTTTGCTTTTAGTTGTAATAATAAATAGAATAGAAAT
The DNA here is from genome assembly GCA_015108175.1 of Pelvicachromis taeniatus. Classification (NCBI taxonomy): domain Eukaryota; kingdom Metazoa; phylum Chordata; class Actinopteri; order Cichliformes; family Cichlidae; genus Pelvicachromis; species Pelvicachromis taeniatus. The sequence goes on along the minus strand of VURO01049209.1, from coordinate 4,525 downwards.
TCTATGAAACCAAAGACACATTTACTTCTCACTCATTTCTTCCTATTCATCTGCCTTCTCTTCTCTTTTTTTTCTTTCTACAGGTGTATATGTTGAAAAAGTAGGTGATGGCAGTGGAGAAGGCCCGTACGTGGGCCTCCTCGGCATCGGTGACGAAATTCTGCAGGTGAATGGAGAAGCAGTGGCTGGACTCACTTTAGACCAGGTGACGCGCCTCATGACCAGGGAAAGCACTGCTTCCCTTCGAATCATGCCCGCCCGACGCAATCAACGCTGATTGACAGGAGAGGCATGGCACACAGCCACTTGTCCTGGAGACACGCAGAGTAACTGGCTGCTACAAACACTGTGGACGGACTGCAACAAATGGTAAAGGTGGTGTAGTCAGTGCGGCACACACGCAAATGCGAGTAGGTGGAAAAACAGGGTGAGGGCTTCATTTCTCGTAGTGCAAATCAACGTAAAATTATGTGACATCACAAACGATTACAATAGAACAGAAGCACATTACAAAGAAATCCAACTGTGCACAGAGTAGGCGAGTTGGAAAAGTTTAATGTATCTGAAAGTTAAGAAAACCTAATACAATTTCACTTTGTAAATTGATTTCTTTTCTTCTTTTCTTTTTTAGTGGTCGTGAATTTTTCTTGTGATTCATTTTGCTCTTTATGTCACACAGAGCAGAGATCTCAAATGTTTAATGATTGAAATTGTATTTTGTCACTTCTTTGAAATTGTGTATACAGATATATATTTTTTAAATACTACTGCTTATTTATTTATTTATTTATTTATCTATCGGTCAGATAATTGATTATCTGTAAGGGTGTGGCACATGCTTGGCCCATAGACCTGTGAGCTGGTGTGTAAAGAAAGAAAACAAATAACTATCTCATTTTGGGGCTTTTTTTTCAGTACAGCGTATTTCCCTGGGGCTCCGTATGGTCTCTTCACTTTGCTTGTGTTGTATCAAGTACTCTTTTATGAACTAGGTGCCGTTTTGCTTCTAAATAAAATAATATATATGTTTATTTTGTCGAAATGCTTATCCTTTAATTTAACAAATTAGTTAATCATTCACATTCACGCCACAACTAAATCACACACTTAGGAATGCTTACACTGTTATGGCGTATTATATGTTTTAGTTAAAGTTTCCAGTTACGTGCATGAATGTAGTTTCTCGATCGATGACCGTTTTGCGCATTTTTACACAGAAGAGGGACGTTTCATAGGAAGATTATGAAAATAAGCACGTGAAAGGGAATTGTTTCAGACACAGATTACGCACAGGATGTAGGATCACGGTCGTGACCTGCTTTAACAGACCTGCTATAGGGTCGTGACTCAGCGTGGAGTTCGAGCTTTAAATCACGAATTCATCATGAAAACTATCTATCTATCTATCTATCTATCTATCTATCTATCTATCTATCTATCTATCTATCTATCTATCTATCTATCTATCTATCTATCTATCGCTTCAGCAATCTTCAATGTCCCGCTCAATCGGTTAAATACGCGTTTTTTCTACTTTCGCAACGTCTTTTGAAATGTGTTAAAAATCCGTTATTAGGATGTACCTGCCACCATTTATGCTCTACTGAATGTACTCTGATAGCATGTCACCGTTGATGCTCTGCTCGTTTATCTGATGTGACCAGAAGCCGATCCGCTTTTATCTCCCCGAGCCATGACTCCCTACGGACCCCGTGGAACCACCGGCCCCATCCCCAACATTTCCAATGACACAGACACACACACACGAAGCACATTTTATGATGAACGTGTTTATCGATAAAGAAGTGTCACATTCAATTCATAGTGTAAAAATGATTAGATCCCCTCAGTTTCACTAGTCCATTGTATAAGTGGCGCATTCATCCTCGGGGCGCAGAAATGGATATGGATTAATGGACAGAATAAACTGAACAAAAAAATAAAATAAAATAAAACATACAAAAAGAAAAAAAAAAGGTAGAGGGCCCTCTGTTGTTATCAGTTATCTTATTGTAGGATAAATGAGCTTACCGAAAAAACCCTTTGTTGAAAATATAAATAGGTCAAAAGCTTAACCTGAGCTTTTGTTTATTGCGTAAAATAAATAAATAAATAAAAAATTAAAACACCTCAACTGTAGCTCAGGCTACACTATACCACCTCACGTTGTTACAGGCCGTTGCGCTGTGCCTGTTTGCTTTTTTTTTTTAATGCTTTGCCCTCCACAAGACTATATAGCCCACGACAGCCAAATAATAATGAATCATTTCATAAATAATGGGTTTAGGGGCTTATCGGGAATGAAGAGGCCGCTGCCGTGCGCTTATCTCACTCGGCCACATTGCGGCCTGTGTTCCGCTCCCCATACTGAGGCAGCGCACTGGATGCGGCGAGGAATAACTCAGCTACACACACACACACACACACACACACACACACACACACACACACACACACACACACACACACACACACACTACTCCACAACTGGTAGAGAGAAAAAAAAAAAGAGAAAAACCTCAGACATGGATGACCCACTCACAAAATGGCTCCACTTACACAGTAACATCAACAACACGGCTGGAACGGTA